>JAULAV010003783.1:0-13466 GCA_030789695.1 Scilla litardierei
AGGTAAAGGGGTTCAAATTCCAAGGTATGAGGTCTAAAACATAGAACTCTACTTTCTCAGCTTATAGTGCTTATACTTTCGAGCTTGTGCCGCCAGTCCTGAGACAAAACTCCGTGGGTCGATCTCAGCTGCACCAAGCTCACTCGCTCTATTAAGTTCCCATACTAACTTAAGCATCGGAGAGGATTTGGGTCGGAACCCAGATCCGACCCCCCCAATGTGTCCATGTATTGTAGATCGACGGTCGGCATCCAGCATCGAGGGTTGTCATCGAGTTTTCAAGCCTAGAATGATCGACGCATCAGCTGCTCGAAGGTCGATCGAGCACCGCACCATCATCCGACCCGGGTTCTTCCTACCCAGGGTCCCACTTCATCTGCTAACGAGACACCACTCAGTATCAAGAGTCTACGTCAGCTTGACAACTGTCTAGGTCAATTTTGGCCTTAACAATTTCTATATTATATATAGAAATTTTCATGAGTTTCCATGTGAAATTATTTAATTTTTTTGAAATTATTTCAAAAAAATTTCTCATTCACTTTAAGTATTTATACAACCCTCAAAGAATAATAAGTTGAAATAATGGGATTTGACCCTTGATTAAGCCATTACAAAAAGTTTTACTGTTCTGAAACCTGACACCGTTAAATTTTGTAACAGTTGAATCGATGCCCAAGACCTCTAGCATTCACCCATTATTTTCCGGGAGTATATAGTTGTATGGATTAAACAACAAAATGACTAATGATTGCACATGCAATGGTGAATGGATGCACTTGTGAAGGAAAAATGACTAATGAATCCGAATGTACTTAACCATGCATTTGTCTATTGTTCGGTTAGATAAGGGACGATGCAGACGCTCTAATTAGTTGGCATACGATACTATAAATCAGTTATAAGGATGCGACGCACTAGGAATAGCAAACCACCATCTTGCATCGTGCGAGATCATCGTACAAATGAAGTATGCTAGTTGATATCCCACTGAACCGGATGGAAATAGGGTGCATCACGGAGGGATCTGATTGTTTGTAGTTTAGTTGCGCAGTACGTAGATCGTATTATATTATCGGACAAGACATTAGAAGGGGCAAGTTATTGCAAAAGGAGTGAAGTTGCGCGTGATTTCGGCAAAAGGGCGGTGGATATAATGCTTGATTTGACATCGACATGCGTCCAGTACAATATCCTCTACGGATCCAATGCAACGAAGGCTTATCAAAATATTAAAGGTAATTGTAAACAAACAATTGGCTGGAGAAGAAAGTTTGAAGAAATTGAAATTGGCGGGGGCCGCGCGAGCGCGTACCCCCTCAGCAACAAATTATGACGTCCACTCTCCCACTTGGGGAGATGATAGCCCAGCACAGCCTCAAAGTGCAATGAGGCCCACTGAGCTAGGCCTGAGCCTGCTTGATCACCCAAGGACCCCGTCCAGGTAAGTATGGATCCAAGTTCGCCCACCACCCCATTTTATACCAACCGACCCCTTCTCAGTCTCAAACGCAGCCGATGTGGGACAAACGCATTTGGGGTTTTAGTCGTTTAACCAAGGGTGAGTGCATGTAACGAAAGCGGATGTGTGTTGTCCAGCTCCGAAACTGGTACAATATGCTCAAAAAAGGGCCGCTAATTCCTGCGGGCGAAGCCGAATGAAGTGCTTGGAGACAGAAACAAAGCTGAATCAACCCCTAACAAATGTCATCATCCCTACTTTCAAGTTTCGACATCAAAAAGATGCAGCCAGTCACATTTGTGGTTCGGTTCTAGCCAGAATATGGCAGTATTAACCGCATGCATCGACATTGTTTTTCTTGTCTTTTGATTTCGGTGATTTTAGGCCAACGAAGGTGAAGTCTGGTTCTAGCCAAAAATTGCGCATACCCTTTTGGCAACTCTTTTCAATGCTCTCAATTGCAAAGACTACCATCTCCACATGCCACTAATCAACTAATTTAGTTTGTGCGTGCATGCCTCTCAATTTTAGTTGTTCCCTGTTCTAAAGGGCTTGCATGATTAAATGAGAAGTATAGAATATTATAATGGAGAAGCAAGAAGATAGAGTTCTACGTATTAACACTCGTACCTTGAAGATGAAACCCCTTTACCTTTGTCCGTCGACCTATTTATAGGCAGCTCTTCCTTGATGAGGCCTAACCGCACCTTATTGATTAGGGCACGATCCTCTCCGGGATTCGAGCAAACCGCTGCCCACTTATTAGGCCCCATTAACTCTTCCTTGAAGGTCGGAGCCAGTCCAACGATCGTCTGACCCGTTTGCCCGACTCAGTCGTAGCCCGCTTAGAGTGTGGGGGTAATGGGTCACGGAGAAGGAACGGGTCGGGTATGCGGATAGCCAATCGAGTTCGTATCCATGCACTAACAATGGCACCCATCACTCGTTCTTGAGAGATATTGCTGATCGAGGGCCGAATAATGAGTACTTTCATTTAATGAGGCGCGACACTCGGAGAGGCTGATTTGATTTGTGCCGCCAAAACCTCTCGTCTTCAGATGATCTCAACCGTTGCTTTTGGCGGTTATCCGTCGTGTGTCAGTCATTGGGTACTGAGCTGGCAAAGTCCCTTCGTGTTTAAGAAAATGGAGTTGTGAAGTCAGGGGCTTTTGCACTCCTGTCTCTTTGCAACTAAAGGAAATCTTCTTCTTCCGCTTGCTTTCGGCAATCAGAGATGGCAGGCGGAGCATACAGAGACCTGACCTCAGAGCGGGAGCAGGCCTACGAGGAAGATCGGAAGAGGAAAAGGGTTGAGGAGGAAGAGGAGGAAACAGAACACTTCCTTCCCGACATGAGGGAGACTGGATGCTCCTCGAGCCAGGCTGCTGGGGCTCTGAAGGTGGCTCCTTCTGGTCCTCGCGGCGGGGCTGATCCCTCTGCCATCCTGCCTCTCGACAGGTGGCCATATGAGAACATTGTCCCTCCGGTCTCTCTCGTCGGCCACATCTCCCCAGAGTTCGACCATCTTCTGCTGTTGAACCGCATTTCGGCTGGCCACCCTATGCAGGCCCAGGGGGAGCCATACTGCCCTCGTTCGTCATGGGGAAGGACGAGTCGGCTCTCCTGGACTTCGGGACTGTGGCTCGTCTGGCGGAGAACATCACTGAGCCGAGGGATTTTGACTTTCTGCAGGGGGTCGACCGCGGGACGATGGCCAACTGATTTGTTCGCAGTGGCCTTCAGGTTCGTTGCCATCGTGCCTTCCTTTTTTCTCCCCTTTTGGTTTTTACTGATTGTCGTTCTCTGCAGGTGACCATTTTTGGCGCATGCCTGCGTCGCAGGGCCCTCGATCTGATTGAGGGACAGCGTCGGCTGGCGGTTGCCGAGCACCAGGCTTTCGAGCACCGAGCTCAGGTGAGGAAGCTGGAGGATGACTTAGGGACAACCATTTCCACCAAGGCCGTGTCAGATTGGGCGGCCGCGGAGGCAAAATCCAGCTACGCCTCCGTGTCGATCACCAAGAAGCAGGCGGAAGCGTAGTGGGGGAGAGAGCGATCTCAACTCCGTGCAGAGCTCGAGGCATCGAGGAAGGAGGTTGCTGACCTTCAGGTCAAGCTTCTCGAGAAGGGGAAAGAGGTTGATGCTTACAAGGCTCGGACCACCTCGAAGATGGATAGTGTGGCGAGAGCGATAAAGGACCTTTTTACACCCGACGATGCTCGTCTTCCTAATTTTCTACAAATCACCACTTTTGTAAGACCGTTTTCGGGCGAGTCACATGTACAAAGAATTTTTGCAATAGGAAAAGAATTAAGAATTTTTAGCATTTTTATTCTTTCTGCATGTTCTCCCTCTTTTTTTGAAATCCTCGTCAGTGTTTATGTGTGCATGTAAGTGGCCCCCCTCCAATGACGTAAGTTTAGTTGACTTGGGTCGTTGGAGTGTTGTGACACTATCTGACAGGAATTTGCTCGACATGGTTGTTCAGTGGCGAGGGACTCGGTCCCTTCGGCTTACAATCGACGACGATCGAGAGTAGTTCACTGGAAAGGGTGACCCCTTGGCTTAGGGCTGACGATCGAGGGTCGAAGGTCGTTCGGTGGCAAGGGACTCGGTCCCTTCGACTTACGACCGACGTCGATTGAGGGTCGAGGGTTGGTCTGTTGTGAGGGATGCTGTCCCTTCGACTTACAGCGGCCAACGATCGAGATTCGTTCAATGGCAAGGGTGACCCCTTGGCTTACGGCTGATGATCGAGGATTGAAGGTCGTTCGGTGGTGAGGGACTCTGTCCCTTTGACTTACGACCGACATCGATCAAGGGTCGAGGGTCGGTTGGTTGCGAGGGACGCGGTCCCTTCAACTTACAACCGACGACGATCGGAAGTCGTTCAGTGGCAAGGGTGACCCCTTGGCTTACCGCTGACGATCGAGGGTCGAGGGTCGTTCGGTGGTGAGGGACTTGGTCCCTTCGACTTACGGCCTACGACGATCGAGCATCGTTCAGTGGCAAGGGTGACCCCTTGGCTTACGGCTAATGATCGTAAGTCATTCGGTGGCGATGGGCGAGGCCCCTTCGTCTTACGGCCGACGAGAGCGTTACGACTAACGCCGAAGAATGATCTACTTTGCATTTATCATAGACATGTATAGGACGGGAAATGACCGATCGATTTATCCTTTTTTAGTATAATCATTGATAATACTTTCGTAGATGTTCCACGTTCCAAGGATGAGGGAGTTCCCTACCATCCAAAGTAGCGAGTCAATAGGTGACCGGACCGAGTGCGTCGATCACTGTGTAGGGCACATCCCACTTCGCAGCTGTAACGCCCCGCTCCCCAAAATACGACGGGAGCGAGAGCGTTACTGGGGTCCGCTTGAATCGGAGCGGTGAAGCTCGGGTTCAATAAGCGTCTGTGGTAAAATGCAAAGGCAGGTCCTTCGCACGCTTTTCAGAACAACAAGAATTATTCATACATTACAAGCCACATCCAGAAAATAAACTTCCGTACATGAAATAAAACAACAAGCCTCAGCTGGGCCGAAATACAACAATAATAACGTACACACAACCACAAAGAAAAGTAACTAAGGCAAGCAGCAACGGTAAAGGTCCTCTAGTCCTCCGCAGGGAGAGACTCGGCGTCTACAGCGAACTCCTGACTCTCCAAGTAAGGTGTCTCGTACGGAACCTCCTAGTACTCAAGCTCGGGATCTGACATACATACAAAAATATGAATGTATGTCAGCAAGGGTGTAATGACCACTTTTCGTTGTACGTTGTTCGTGCACGTGCTTTTGACTGTGCACGTGTTTATTTTAGACTTTGTTTGTTTGTGAACACTTTAGTGTGATATGCCGTTGTGAACATCTCTGAGAGTATTAAATAGTGGCACTAATTTGGAACGACATTCCTCGAGTCGTTTTCCCACAATTTAAACTTATTCGATGAGACGTGGCGATTTTCACTTTCGACATGCGATGTTTCTATTTTTAGCTTCGTCGTCCGACGTCGAAATTGAGATCCGTCTTCTTAATTAGCTTTCTTTCGTCGCCACGATCACCACGATATTTATTTTAAAATTTTTGGAGTTTATTTGACCACTTTTATATTTTTAACAAGGTTTAAAATATTTTTAAAAGCTACGTTTTAAATTAACTTCGGCCCAATAAAATTTATTTGAGTTTAAAACATTTTAAATAATTTTTGAGCCAAATTTCAGCTCATTTGGGCTGCACCCTAGCCTTGGGTGAGTTGGAGATGGTGAGATTTGAATTTTAAATATTTTTAAACTCCTAATCCCATTAGGATTAGCCCTAGACCTAGTCAACCCATCTACACTATATAAACGACCTTTAGGAAGACCTATTTTCGCAAGAAAATAACCCTAGCCGCTTCCAAAACTCAAATTTGACGTTGCGACGAATCGTCGCAACGTTGCGACAGCCGCCCCCGTGTCCGACCGAGGAAACAGGCTCAAACCCCCAGCACTGACCGCTAGCTTCCCCCGCTCATCCGCTCCGCCCGCACCGCAACAGCCTTCGCTCCGCATCCCCCGTGTCCGACCGAGAAAAGCTCTCGGTCAGACCAGTCGCCCGCTCCGCTCATCCTCATCGCTACGCACCTGCTTGCAAGCCCGCTCCGCACCCCGCTTTCCCCCGTGTCTGACCGAAGCACCCGCCCGCATCGACCGAAGCCCCGCTTCGTTGCAACGTTGCAACGTTGCAATGCACCCGCCAAGCGCCCGACCGGTGCTGTCTCCCGCTCCGACTGAAGCAAGGCCCCGCACCAAGCACACCCCCGCACCGCTGCACACCCCCAAGCGCTACAACCCAGCTCACCTAGTACCCGACCGACGGATCTCCCCGCACCAAGCGTGTCCGACCGAGAGCCAAACGTCGCAACCCCGCACCCGTCGCACCACTTGCCACCGTGGGCCCCCCAAGTTCTCCAGAGGTATTGTGGGTCCTCCATTGGTCCCTAGGACTACTGTGGGCCCCACCTAGGTGCTTTCTCTCCGACGCTTTGCCGTGTACAACGTTGCGACATGTCGTAGCCCGTCGTCGCATGTGCTAGCTTTGGAATCTGGATTCGTCGCTCCGGTTGCTGCTCTGAACTTTCCCGCGAGGAATCTATATTGGAAACAGGACTTGGAGCGCGTTCTTTTATTCCAACCCCTGGCGTCGCTACCCGACGCCAGTGTAGCTTTCGCGTCGTGTTGAGGTAACGCTTTGCACCCCTAGGACCCCCAACCTATTGCCTGTTAATTAAGACTAAAATTGATGTTTTAAAATGTTTTAAATGTTTTAAATTCACTAATCAAGATTAATAATATGGACTTTAGGCCGGTGGACTTGTGCACGTAGGTTATTTGTGACTTGGACTCTCTTGGACGGCGTGCTCAGACGTTGTACTTGCAGGCAAGTGAAACTTGCCAACTCTTGTGTAGGGCCATGTTTTTAGGCCACTTCCCTATTTTTAGCGTAAAAGAGACTAGTCAGTGAAATGATAGCTGGCTAGACGCCTATTTGATCTAGTTTGACAACGTAACTAGATCCGTCACCTAAATTGATCTAGCTTGACAACGAAGCTAGATCCAACTCTTTAACCTGTTGATCATGTATACTAAACTGTCATGTTTACTTTTCTTACGTGTACGCTTTACTACTTGCCATGTCATGTCATCCATGCATTGAATGTTGCATTCGTAGCACACGCTACATACTTGTACTTGTACTTTCTTGTCCGGCTAGGTGCACCCCTACGGCATCGTGAACAATACTTCTGGACTCGTGATCCAGAAGCGGGCCTCATGTGTTGGTCAAAAACCAATGCCCAATTTCCTTGTCCAGCTAGGTGCACCCCTATGCCATATTGAAATACACTTCCTGGCTCGTGATCCAGAAGCGAGCATACGCGTTCGGGGGTAAGGCCCTGGCTCGATACACGTGGAGGGGTAGGGATAAGCGATCACTTGAGCTAGGAGTTGGCCACACAGCCACTCTAGCCAAAAGGCGTAATCTCTGTGCACGACGTGCTTACTTTACTTGTCTTGTACAAGTGAGTGTTTCTTGTAAAACTTGACATCCATGCCATGCTTGTACTTTACTTTACTTTACTTTACTTGTTGCACTCATACTTTAAATTCCATGACATTGCATTCATGCTAGAACTGCTAGGTTGCTTACCTTCACTTTCAGTTTCCTTGCACAAGTCTCTTGTAGACTTGCTGACATGTGCCCCTTGCTCTTTTGGGTGTCACATGTTAGACCTTGAGCCAGAAACCGTTGCTGAGTACGTGATTGTTGCTGACGCTGAGCCTGAGTCCATGTCTGCCCAGGAGGAGTTTTGTGGACATCGGTGACCTTTCTTGGTGACTATGCTGAGTTTTCTTTTGTTTTAGGTTTTGTTGTTAGTTGTCGGTGCGTGGCACCTTTGTTTTGTACGTTGTACTTTTGTTGGCCATGTTTGGGCCATTAGACTCTTTTTCTTTTCAGCCTGGTGGCTTTTTCTGTGATGTTGAAACTTATTTTATGGATATTCTGAGGTATCTCTTTTGTCTCATTTCATTATTATTATCTTGTTACGTTCGCGTTGTAAGGACCTGCAGTTTTAAAGTTGATTGACGCTAATCGGACTTGAAGCTTTGCAGCTTCAAGTCTGAGCGGACCTTCTCACGCTTCGCCTCCATATTTTTGGGAAGCGGGGCGTGACAGGTTTTGTTGGTGGCCCATGCAGGTCCACTCTTGCAATTGCGAATTAACAGAACAATGATAATAACAGAATGTCCATTAAATAAATTGCAACATCCGAGTCATAAGCCCTGAGGCTAGTCGGTTTCTTATGACACTAGGTGGTAATAAGACTTAGTTAGACGTCTGTGCTTGCTAGTTAGAGGCCTCTGATTGATAGTAAGACTCCCTTCTAGCAATTGACTTAATCGTCGTAGGAGTTACCTTAGTGGTTCTTGTCTAAACCCCTGACCATAGTAGACTTCTAGAATTCCTTCAGTCGTTCGCTTGGGTTCATCGATTTCGAACCAAGCTGAACGCATTTCATTACCGTCTAACCCTTAGAAAGTCTTAGCGCTTAGTTTCTTAATCTTTAGTTGGTCGACCGTAGGAGTTTCCTCGTAGATTTTTCCTGGGTTATATCCTTGGCGTATGCATGTATTGATCATCCGACCATTTTCCTTGCCTCGATTCACAAGATCGCCTCATGACGATCGTCGTAAAATTTCAAATCTCTCATTTACAAATCTTGAATCTTTTGAAAGTATTTTTCGATTTCCTCTTTCCCTAAGTTTAAATTTGTTCAAATTTTATATATATATCTTATATTTCATACTCCTTCGTTGACTTGAATTCTTAAAACTTTTGTCGAAATTTTGAATACTAGCTTATGGTATTTTCCCAGCCTACACTTTTGTACCTATGGAAATACACGTTCCTTTCATATATTAATTCTGGACCGTACTTTTATTTTGTCCAATTCGACTTATAATTTTCTTTTCTTATTTATGCCATTCAAACGACACATCGCGCTTCCTTTTAATATACTTTTCAAGACACCTGGGATTTTAGCCTTCAGTCAGTCGATGTTATGCTCATCGTTTTCCATGTTTCAGATTTTTGTAAAATTACTATTTCATAACCACTTCCTGACTCAGACCCTCCATGATTTGATTTTAAATCATTGCTATCAATTTTGATAATTCTTCTACTAAGTCATTATTATTATCTTTCCGCTCACCATACATGCTTTTAGAAAAATTTCTAGACTAAAATGAATTTCAATTATTTTTATCCGTACCAGGTTCGTTGTGCTCGTATACTAAGAGTTTTGTGTAAACCAGTTTTAATTTTTTGCACAACCTGGTTCCTCTAAAAGTAGTTCCAATATTGATCATTTTAAATTTTCTTTCCCTGGCTTAAAGACTTTGAAAGCGTTTAAAACGAGCTTCAATTTTTCAGTTACTTTAATTTCATTCTTTAAGCTTTTGCCAGCTTTATATTAAATCACTGCCGTATAATATTTTCTAAACTACGTCTTAAATATTCGTGTAAATGATTTACTCTTTTATTATGAATTTGTATAAGCAACTAAATCATTTTCTCTTATTATGAATATTCGACTCAAACTTATTTTGAACAACTCGTTTTATCGACCTTCAAATATTTTTATATAGACGAGGATTCCAACTTTTGGAGTACAACAGTTTTCAATCTCACGTATTTTAGTTTATGTTATTTACGCCATTTCCTTCCTCTATCCTATATAAGGATCACTACAACTCCATTTCCATACCTAAACATTCACCAGGGAATCACTGTTTCACCTAACCAAGCTGTCTCCTTGTATACATCCTATCTGAACTCATGCTTATCGATCCTTCCCTCGTCATGCTCTCGACCTCGACTTCCCTTTATTGCTTAGGCTTTAGTGCCCGTCAATGTCTGTGTCAACTCTAAGTTGTTAGTAGGCCTTGGACCTTGTGAGGTAGTCGTAGTGCATGTACCTAGGTTGTGTTCGAGGGCTTGAATGAGTATAACCCCATAGTGTATTGATGCTTGCCTATTGTGTGGTATATATATACATACGCGGAGTTATTCGTGATATTATGAGGTTGTTTGTGTGTTAGTATTTATAGATTTGGGTGTGGTTAGCTAAACCATACTAGGGGTGCCTGTGTATATGAGAATTAGTGTTGGAATATCTAATGGAGTGTACGCAGTTAGAGATACTTGTAATAGTTGAAATAAAATGATTGGTAAGCTATGAGTATGCTAGGTATGATAATAATAGGTGAACGTATAGATGAGTGAGTAGGCCTATTGAGTGACCCATATGTTAGTACATACGAGTATGTGCTCGTATGTAGATATGTATTGTGCATAGACGTAAGTAGTTATGTTTTGTTGCATGAGTATATATGTGATATACATATGGTAGTAGGATTATAATTTTAATTGGTATTGCTTGCTTTTGTGGGATGTTGTATGCGTGTGTACCGTGAGGTATACACGACTATTGCACATCTTAGCTATGTATGTATATGTGTTGGCATACTAATTATAGGTAGTAGGCTATGGTGTGAATATATATGTTACATGTGTGTGACTATACGATGAATGCGTATGTATGAGCGAATGTATTATAATTATACGTGTGCTGATGTCTGTATTATTATGGTATATAAAGTGATTGAACTATGTGAGTATTACCTGGCTAATATTAAGTGTGATTGACACATGGTATGTATATGGTTGTATTGGTAGATGTGTATACATTGGAGTGGTATTGGTACATGTATAAATGCAGTGTTACGTATGTAGAATATTCTGATATGTGTATTGAGTCTCACTCAAGCTTGAGTGGGTATACTCTAAGTATATTGAATGTATGGTTGTAGTTTGAATATAGCAATGTTTGATGTATGTATAGTGATAGAAGTGTTTGTGTCTGGTTGTGTTACACACATGATTGTGGGTTGCTACACCAGTATATAGTTATAGGTGTTGGTCTTGAGGTATAGCTATTTACTAAAGACTTGCATGTATGAACGTATGTGTGCTAGCTAAACTAGGTGTGTAGATGTACTGGATATATGGTGGTATGATTGGTGTATGTAAATGAAATGTTAGTGTGTATGGGTGTGCACCATGCACGGGTAAGCATGTGCTTAGTTATAGGTATTGATGACTATTGTATATGTGGCGTGTCGTAAATACAGTTATAGGACCGTATGTGATGTGAATATATGATGAATTATTTGCATGCATTTGAATGACTATATATTGTGAACCTATAGTAGTGGTGAATGTATATTAGATATAGTGAAACTTGATTAATAATGGTATGGTGTGACTACATGAGTTGATGTGTTTGGTGTTGGATGTACACTAGGAAGTATTAGAGGGTAGTATACCCATGTTGTTTGTGCATAGGTCGCTATCTATACGTAGAGCAATGATTGTATTTGCAAGTGTGAGATCATACTTATATGAGTATCTGAAATATTGTTTTGTGATTAGGTAAGTAGTAGTTATATAAAGGATGTATGCTTATATATACGAATGAAATACGTGTATGATTTTGACTGACAATAATAGGTATAAGTGTATGACATACGTGAATATATATATATATATATATATATATATATATATATATATATATACATGTTGGAAGTGTGAATGTTTGACTATCTAGTGCATATATAAGCACTTGTAATGACTATACCTTGTTTGAATTATAATGTGACTTGATTGGGGTAGTTACTAGAGCGACTAGATATATTAGAAAGTCCGAGGACGGACTTTATTCTTAGGTGGGGAGGATGTAACGACCACTTTTCGTTGTACGTTGTTCGTGCACGTGCTTTTGACCGTGCACGTGTTTATTTTAGACTTTGATTGTTTGTGAACACTTTAGTGTGATATGCCGTTGTGAACGTCTCTGAGAGTATTAAATAGTGGAACTAATTTGGAACGACATTCCTCGAGTCGTTTTCCCACAACTTAAACTTATTCGATGAGACGTGGCGATTTTCACTTTTGACGGGAGACGTTTCTATTTTTAGCTTCGTCGTCTGACGTCGAAATTGAGATCCGTCTTCTTAGTTAGCTTTCTTTCGTCGCCACGATCACCACGATATTTATTTTAAAATTTTTTGAGTTTATTTGACCACTTTTATATTTTTAACAAGGTTTAAAATATTTTTAAAAGCTACGTTTTAAATTAACTTCGGCCCAATAAAATTTATTTGAGTTTAAAACATTTTAAATTATTTTTGAGCCAAATTTCAGCACATTTGGGCCGCACCCTAGCCTTGGGTGAGTTGGAGATGGTGAGATTTGAATTTTAAATATTTTTAAACTCCTAATCCCATTAGGATTAGCCCTAGACCTAGTCAACCCATCTACACTATATAAACGACCTTTAGGAAGACCTATTTTCGCAAGAAAATAACCATAGCCGCTTCCAAAACTCAAATTTGACGTTGCGACGAATCGTCGCAACGTTGCGACAGCCGCCCCCGTGTCCGACCGAGGAAACGGGCTCAAACCCCCAGCACTGACCGCTAGCTTCCCCCGCTCATCCGCTCCGCCCGCACCGCAGCAGCCGTCGCTCCGCATCCCCCGTGCCCGACCGAGAAAAGCTCTTGGTCAGACCGGTCGCCCGCTCCGCTCATCCTCATCGCCATGCACCCGCTCGCAAGCCCGCTCCGCACCCCGCTTTCCCCCGTGTCTGACCGAAGTGCCCGCCCGCACCGACCGAAGCCCCGCTTCGTTGCAACGTTGCAACGTTGCAACACACCCGCCAAGCGCCCGACCGGCGCCGTCTCCCGCTCCGACCGAAGCAAGGCCGCGCACCAAGCACACCCCCGCACCGCTGCACACCCCCAAGCGCTACAACCCCGCTCACCTAGTACCCGACCGACGGATCTCCCCGCACCAAGCGTGTCCGACCGAGAGCCAAACGTCACAACCCCGCACCCGTCGCACCACTTGCCACCGTGGGCCCCCCAAGTTCTCCAGAGGTATTGTGGGTCCCCCATTGGTCCCTAGGACTACTGTGGGCCCCACCTAGGTGCTTTCTCTCCGACGATTTGCCGTGTACAATGTTGCGACACGTCGTAGCCCGTCGTCGCACGTGCTAGCTTTGGAATCTGGATTCGTCGCTTCGGTTGCTGCTCTGAACTTTCCCGCGAGGAATCTATATTGGAAACAGGACTTGGAGCGTGTTCTTTTATTCCAACCCCTGGCATCGCTACCCGACGCCAGTGTAGCTTTCGCATCGTGTTGAGGTAACGCTTTGCGCCCCTAGGACCCCCAACCTATTGCCTGTTAATCAAGACTAAAATTGATGTTTTAAAATGTTTTAAATGTTTTAAATTCACTAATCAAGATTAATAATATGGACTTTAGGTCGGTGGACTTGTGCACATAGGTTATTTGTGACTTGGACTCTCTTGGACGGTGTGCTCAGACGTTGTACT
>JAULAV010003786.1:0-25002 GCA_030789695.1 Scilla litardierei
CGACTTTATGGGGCCGTTCTCCTCGTCCTCAGGGAACCAATATATCTTAGTAGCCGTGGACTATGTATCGAAGTAGGTTGAAGCAATAGCCAGTCCTACTAATGATTCCCGAGTGGTCGCTAATTCTTTAAAAACAACATCTTCCCACGGTTCGGTGTGCCTCGAGTTTTGATCAGTGACGGAGGGAGCCACTTCATAGAGAAGAAATTCGAAGCTCTCTTGAAGAAGTACGGGGTGCAACACCAAATCGGGCGTGCCTACCACCCGTAGACTAGTGGCCAAGTGGAAGTTTCTAACCGGGAGATCAAGAGCATACTGGAAAAGATGGTGGCCAACTCTAGGAAGGATTGGTCGTCGAAACTCTCTGACGCGCTCTGGGCTTACAGGACGGCATTTAAACTCTGATCGGTACGACCCCTTACCGGCTTGTCTATGGGAAGGCATGCCATTTACCCGTGGAATTGGAACACAAGGCGTTTTGGGTGATCAAGAACCTAAACTTTGACGCCAAGGAAGTTGGAGGCCACCGACAGCTACAACTTAATGAGCTCGACGAGATCCGGCTCAATGCTTATGAAAATGCCCGGATCTACAAGGAGAAGCTGAAGCGGTGGCACGATAAGCACATCCTGAAGGGGGAGTTCAAGGAAGGAGACTTAGTTCTCCTATTCAACTCGAGGCTGAAGCTTTTTCCTGGAAAGCTCAAGTCAAGGTGGTCAGGACCTTCCGCGTCACCAAGGTTTTCCCGCATGGGGCTATCGAGATAATGGGAAGAGATGAGCCATTCAAAGTCAACGGGCATCGCCTTAAACACTATGCGGTAGGAGAACCAGCATTCTCTCCGGTTGGATTCTCAACAACCGACGACTCTTCCTCAAACCCTCCGGATCCTAATTGACCACTAAAAGAGGCGTCGAGCAAACGACGTTAAACAAAAGCGCTTCATGGGAGGCAACCCATGTTCTAAACTCTCACCCTTGTTTTTAGGCTTATTTTTAGCTTAATTTTTCCTATTTTTTAAATAAATCCAGCCACAGGGACTTTCGTCGGGAGACTTAGGCCATTTGTGAATTTCTGCAGGAAACAAGCCCTCACCCGATCGGGTGACCATTCAACCGATCGGGTGAGACGTATCAGACAATGGCCAGTATCTGTTCTCCAGCGAACCAGTCAGGTGAAGCAAGCTGAGACCGGGTGGCTGACTGTATGAGAAGGGCCGAATTCTCGGGATGTTTGGGGGTTATATCAACTGATCAGTTGAGTGAAGCTGCGGTCGTGTGATTGACCGGGTGAAAAGCCACAGAATCTCGGGAAGATTTGGGAAGCGGTCAACCGATCGGGTGAAAACTCACCCGATCGGTTCACCTGTAGTTGTTGGCCGACAGAAGATTTTCGAAACTTACCCAACCGATCGGGTGAACCCTCACCCGATCGGTTCGTTTTCGCCCTTATATATGTCCCTGTTGAACGACTTCGTCCACCCGACCCCCAAACTTCCATTCGCACGATCTTTCTCCCTCCAACTGCCGAATCGATCTCCTTTGTCTACCCCACTACCCCTAAATCCTCATCCCCACCCATTCCTATACTCCCCCACCATCACCGCCCTTCCCATCAACAACATTCACTCATCAAACATCCAAACCCTAACCCTAACCCCCGAATTTTCGAAAATTTCAATTCTTGTCAGATCAGCGAGCGACGGCTTCCCGAATCGCTTCCTTATACTGCGTGGGGTATTTCGGGTGCTTGATCTTACAACGTTGATGGGTAAACTCTTTCCAATGTTCGCATTTCTTTCATTATATGCAATGTCTTGAATCTGTGTTTGCACACTTCATCTGCTTCATCATCTTCGTAGACACCATATCCCACCTTATCATTCTTTCCCCCACCGTCACCATGTCCGGGAAGGGAAAGGAGATAGCCTCATCGTCACATAGACATCCCCTATACGGCCCTTTTTAACCTTCCTTCCTTGGCATTAACCCCTCTTCTAAAGAGAAACCCGATCTCTTACAAGCCCTTCTTCATCACCCTATGCGACCTACTCTTTTCGCCGACTTCCCCACCCTACAATCTCTTGGACTCTTTAGGGGCGTCTGTGCACTTTTTCGCTTCATAGGTTGCGATTACCTTCTACGTACCCATGCGCATACACACAGAAATCTCACACTTGAGTTCCTCAGCTCTCTCGAGATGTCAGAATTTGGTTTCACCTTCCGCGCCTTCATTGGCGATTTTACCATGAGTTTCAACGAGCTCAACAATAATCTGAACTTCCCTAACCCCGATCATCATATTGAATGCTCTACTCATGATCGATCTGACATCTTTTCTTACTTTCGGGCTGATGGCGTTTGGCAACGATTCACCCGATATACCACCTTTCCAGCGGTAGTCCTCGCCTCCTACATCATACACCCTTGCTACCGTTTCGCCTACTGCTTCCTTGCCAACACCATTTTCGCTCACGTGGATGTATCCACGGTGTCTAGGGATGAGCTGCTCTTTCTTTACGCCATGTCCCATGATGGGATTCATGGCAATATCCCTTTACCCATAAACACCGCTCATTGGATCATCCACGAGATCTTATCCGTTAGCCGCGCAGCTTCTGGCTCTATTTGCTGTGGGGGGATAGTTACTCTTATTGTCAGTTATGTCTTGAGGATGCCTCCAGACCTCCCTATTGTACCGGGACGTAGCCGTATAGATCGCGACTACTTGATCGCTATCGGTATGCTTACTCCTTTTGGTAAGGATCGTGCAGCCTACCTCGATAGTCATGCCTACACTCCTTTTGCCATCCTCCCACCCTCATCTCCAGAGCGCTTCCCCTTACGCCTTACACACCAACCCTGGGATTTTTACCCTGATCCTTGGTACGCCACACTCGTTCACTTTCCACCCTTGGATCCTCCCGATTGGCACTCGTGTGTCGGTTCACCCCGTGCCACCATCATCCACCACGATCCACCGATAAACCTCGACCCTCCGGTGGTCCAGCCTGTTGCCCCTCCTTCTACTATCCGCACACCCTCTCCTTCGTCCTCAGAGGATTCCTTCTACCATTATTCACCACCCTCCTCGCCATCTCCTTACCATTCTACCGAAAGCGACTCCGATTGATCTCCCCCTTGCATATCTCTGCATTTCCATGATCATATCATTTCGCTAGCTTTGTCACATCTAGATTGGGGGAAGTCAATTTTTCTGTGTGCTGTCGTGTGATGTTTTTCTATGTGTGTTTGTTTATTTGTCGTGGTGTGATTTTCTATTTTTATTTTCCGTTTATATGTCGTGTGGTGTGATCTTTATCTTTATTTTTAGTTTCAGTTTCGTATGTGTGGTTTTCTTGTTTTTCATGTCTTTTTGTGTCGGTGCATATTCCCCCCCCCCCATTTTCATTGCCCTCATGTATTCACTTTTATTGCATTGAGAGCAATGCAAGTTTCAGCTTGGGGGAGTCGCACTTCGTGCGTCATTTGTGTCTTTTCTTCGTTTTTGAGTCGTTTTCACCGTGTTTTTATTTTTTTTTTCTTTTCTTCTTTTTATCTCTTTCTCCTAGAGATGAACCCTACGATGAATTGCCACAAAAATCACACACACACACACACCTAGCATGGCTTCGATAATCGCATTCACTAACCCTAGGAAGCCGAGTCCGCTTGCATCTCATGCATCGTGGGTCCACTTGCTTTCGTGTGAGTCGTGCGTCGTGTCTAGCTTACGGTGTGCTTCTACTTTGTGATTGTGTTTTATATATCTGTCCAAGAATGACCCCTAGATTATCATGCTTCGATTTGAATATGCGGTATTTGCCTCTCTTATCTGCTTCTGTATGCATGAATATATATATCGTATGTTTCATTTTGCATGTGTCGGGATTCCACAATTAGGACTAGGATAACCCATTTAGCCTATGCTCTGATTAGCGAAAATATCTCATTTGCCCAAGTGTTTAGAATCCGATTTCTTTTTTATTTTACTTGGTGCAAATCCCCTCGTCGTGTACCGTTCCCCCACTTGGGAGAGTACACACTTGTATATACCCCAAAATCCAAAAAATCCAAAAAAGAGAGAAAAGAAAACCCCAAAAAAAAGAGAAAATGGAAAAGAAAGAAAAAATATATACATATGTATAGCCAAAAATCCAAAAAAATACATATATCCAAAACCCAAAAAAAGGTGTGTGTGAATATTTCCCTACCTATCGAGAATAAATGGAAGGCGAGAATTTGCACCGAGCGTTCTTCTCCACATCATCTCAACCCCCATCGCTTTCGAAAACACTTGGAATAGGGAATTTCTAGCTATTATCTAGGTGATAGTGTGGTGATGTCTGAGTCCCTAGCCGTGGAGTCCCTGACACATGATACGTTTCTATTCTCATACTCTTCTCATGCATGCTTGAGCCATATATTCACCGCTTATTCCAAATCGAATCAACATTTGGGTCATTTCTTGGATTTGTATATATGGAGCTTATTGCACGATGTAGATAGTGACACCGACTGCTAGCACACGACCACACTCACTCGCGCTTCACCGCGTGGGCCCACGGAACTTGTCTGGAATCGTTTTCTTTGGGTTAGTGTGGTGATTTGTCTTTTGCTTGCTTGGTGTGTCGTTTTTGATTTTGTTGGCCCTGACGGGCGATTTAGGATTTAGAGTTCTCTTTTTCTCTTTTTCTCTCTATTTTCTCCCTCCGAGCTCCCACTCTCACTCGTCTTCCTCGAGGACGAGGAAGGGTTCAGCTTGGGGTATTTTGACGTGTGTGTATGTTTTTATATATCTACGCACGTCTTCTTTGTGTTTTTCCGCTATTTTCCGTCGTCTCGTATCCATTTTTTCTCGTGTTTTCTCGTTTTCTTTCACTTTTCCATGTTTTTGTGTGTTTGCAAGAGTTTACCAGCCTAGGGGACACATAACGAAGATATCGTAAGTCCCCGGAGCAACGGGAGGAGTCACGCATGATCCAGGGGGTCAAACAACGAAGATCGCCATCTTTCAGCCCCCACCCGATCGGTTGGACACAGTCAACCGATCGGGTGGTGCATGTCAACTGATCGGGTGGTGCACGCGTGCACCACCCGGACATCAGCTGAAGCTACGAGAGCATCAACCGACCGGGTCAGAGACCGGTTCAGCCCAATAATCCTCTCGAGAAATTGAAGTTGAACTCCAACCGATCGGGTGACTATCACCCGATCGGTTCACCGGTAGCCAATTTCCCCAAGGAGATGGCCTGGAGAGCTCACACGACCACCTGCAGACCGTGCCAAAACGTCCGAAGTTTCTGTCTTTTTAGGCGACAATTCCAACCGATCGGTTGATTTATCAACCGATCGGTTCACCCGACGACACCAAGATCCAAACGACGAGCTGCTTCCTCCAACCGATCGTGTCGTCTGACCGGGTGAAGTTTCTGAAGACCGCTGCCGATTAACGAAGCAGGTCATCCGATCGGGTGATTCTTCACCCGATCGGGTGACGTCGCTTTTTATAAATATAAGCCCTAGGTTTTTAGAAAGGAGAGCTGAGTTGTATTTTCTGTTTTCTCTCCATTTTGTGACGGCTGGAATTTATTTGATATTAGTAAGTTGTCTGATCTTTACCAAACTTTAATATAGTGTTATTTGCATTGCTTTTACTACTTTTCAATCATCGGATCATGGTTTTAATGGTCGATTTTCATTTAGATTGCTTTTTACCTAAAATGTGTGAGTAGTTCCCAAATCTGGGATTTTGGTGGAAACCCCTTCGTGTGTTCTCCCTGATGCGTCCATAGGACTAGGAAATCAATAGGGAATAGGAATCCATTGGTTACGTGGGGTGTTTCATTGTCATCGGCGAGAAAAACACCGCCTTTGACCGTTGTGCCAAGGGGGAATAAACTTGGAAGTTGACTCCCTAGCCATAGCTCACGCCCTTAGTGTAGACATCGAATCCTAACGCGCGGGAGCGGCAGGATGAGATGTTGGGAGTTATCGTTGCGAGCTTAGTGCTCCCGGAGTCAGTCAGTGTTAATGGACATGGGAATGCCCACTGACCGAACCCGGGTAGTCCGGCGTATCATCCTGGGCACCGACCGGAATATCGGGCCCATGGTACGCTGGTATCACTCTTAGAGGCAACATCTCACCAATAGACCCTAATTCCGATTGTTATCCTATCCGTCGACTGTGTTAGCGAGAATCACATGATAGGGTGGAAACCGAAGTCCCAGGTTTCCTTTATTATTGTTTAACCCCTTACCTACGATTCGTGACAAACCATCATTCGATTCGGGTTAGCTCACCCCTAGGGTGAATTCCATTCTGACACAAGCACAACCACGCCTCCCTGTGTTCGACCCCCAAGCCACACTACAACACCGTGTGCTTGCGGTTATAAATATTTAAATCTCACGCCCCCTATCACATATTATTGCACACTTGCATGCACACAACGCGAGGGACGTCAGCAGTCCACTTTGTGAAGTCTTCTTCAGTGGGCTCAACGTACTCCATTAACGTGGCTCTCCAAAGTGATGCGCTCCGGAGGAAAGTTTCCATCCGACATTTCCAGTACCCATAGTTGGTACCGTTGAAGTGAGGAGGCCTGGTTGAGGGGTATCCTTCGATCACTGAAGAGGCTCCTTCACGATTCTTGTACGAGCTGTAGTCGGGAGGTGGTCGAATGGCCTTGTTGTCGTTGTTTGTCATAGCTATGAACCATGCTCTGATACCAAATGTAATACCCTGGAAGCTACTGCATAAGTACTAGAGGGGAGGTGAATAGTACTTTAAAATAATCAAGAGGATAATTCCTAATTATTTTGCAAACACAAACAATAATGCGGAATAGAAGTAACAACAAGAATAACACAACGCAAACAACTGATGTAATGGGTTCGGATCCACCCAAGTCTATACAACTTGTTCCCGGTGATCCTACGTCCTAGACACCCGGATCCCTTCCGGCTACTTGAGTTAGAATCCACTAACTCAAGCTTTCACTAAAAACCTCTTGTAGAAAATACTACAAGACAAATCAATACAAAGATTGAATCATGACTCCTACATACCGGGATCACGAACCTCTCACAAACCGAGAGCAAAAATATAACAAAGAGTTTAATGAAATATAAAGAACTTACCACAAATTCCTATGCCTTGAGAGATACTTACGGTATTAGGGCAAGGAAGGATGATGAGAAGAAAAGATCACGAAACCCTAGCACCACTGAGATGAACAGATGGAGACAGCTAGGATGATGAAGATGATGATCTTTGAATCTTTCAGGAGAATGAACGAACCAAAACTTAAGATCTCTTGGAAGAATTAGGTCTAAAAGAGAGAGAGATACTTTTTTGAGAGAGAGCGCGCCTTGAAATTAGATAATCGATAGATCTTAAATTAGATCAGAAATCCCTCTCATAATAGAGGAATTTCCATGTTTGAAATGCATCAAACAGATAAGGAAAGAATCAAAACAGATCCACAAAAATCATGGAAATAAAATCTCCAACGGCTGGAAAATTAACGCAGTTTAATCGGTCTAAGAAGGAGCACTGACCGATTAGTTGGAGAACTAGTCGGTCGGTGAACCTTCTTGGACCGACTAGTTTCAAACAGAGAATAGAGTGAAATTAAGAAGAGTAATCTAGTCGGTATAAGAAGAAACATTAACCGACTAGTTTGGAAACTAGTCGGTCGGTGAACCTTCTTGGACCGACTAGTTGGTCAACAGAGATTAGGCTAACAATCTCAAAGATGACTAGTCAGTTCAAGAAGAATTCCCAACTGATTAGATTGTCATTTAATCGATTGGTTCTTCTACTTGAACCAACTAAGGTGCACAGAAAGCCAAGATAAAGATGATAAGCTAAAGAACCCTATCTAATGGCTTCTAAGGCATTCTTAGGGATAAGATAAGATAGACATGAGGGTTACTAAGCAAGTAAGACTCAAGGCTTAACATTTTATAAAACGAAGCTAGAAGACATAGAAATATACAAGACAAACCGTCTTCAAAGCTCCAACATGACGAGTTCAGATGCTCTTGACTTCATCGATAGATCCTTCAGCTTCAACGAAGCTTCAGGCACAACGATCATGCGCTCTAAAGAAGTCTTGAGACATTGCTTGAGATCTACAAAGTAAATTGGCGACGATCTCCATAACTGCACTCAAAGAGAATTAGTACATGATATTTATGTTTGTTCATCATCAAAACCAATTCATGGGAATCAATACTCAACATGACCTTCCATAAGGTAGAACCATCCATTCATAGCATCACCATCATCATTCTGGTAATGGCCTTCCAATCATCCTACTTATTCTGAGAATACTTCATAGTCGTGTTTAGTTCATCTAAACTATGGCTATACTCTTTTATAAGGAGGGTAGCATTCGAATTTTTTCGATCGTCTGAAGTTTGAGTTCGACAACGGAAGTAGATCGAAGGAAGCTCAGAAGTATTTTAGGATGGTGCTAGAGAATTTGAGACGAGCCAAACCAGGACGTGCAAGTGTAGGCTGTTACGTCTTCTTCATCTTTCTTGAGCTCGTATTCCTCTTATACCCACTACTTTCATCTTGTACCCGATTTCCCATGGTTTGAAACCTTTTTCCAACCTACCATCTCCCCCTCTTTATTAATGACGTGTGTTTATATTTTATATATTCACGCACGTCTTCTTTGTGTTTTTCCGTTGTTTTCCGTCGTCCCGTATCCATTTTCTTGTGTTTTCTAGTTTTCTTTCACTTCTCCGTGTTTTTGCGTGTTTGCAAGAGATTGCCAGCATAGGGGACATATAACGAAGATATCATGAGTCCCCGGAGCAACGGGAGGAGTCACCCGCGATCCAGGGGGTTAAACGACGAAGATTGCCAATTTTCAACGCTCAGTCGATCGGTTGGACACAGCCAACCGATCGGGTGGTGCACGCATGTCCGACCTAGATGGAAGCTGAAGCGATGTGCAGACTAACCGACCGATTCGTCGATCGGTTCAAACCAACAGAGTTCTCGGCCATTTGGAGCTGAATTCCAACCGATCGGGTGATATCTCACCCGATTGGTTCATCTGAAGCCGATTCTTCCAAAAGACAACCCGGAGAGCTCAACCGACGTCCGCTGACCGTGCCAAATCGTCAGAACTCTCTGTCTATTTTGAGAACAATTCCAACCGATCGGTTGAATGTTCAACCGATCGGTTCACTTGATGCCGCAAGATCCAAACGACGACCAGGAGCTGCCAACCGGTCGGACCAAGTGAGCGAGTGAAATTTTGAACGTCGATGCTGAAGCACCGTAGCAGCTCACCCGATCGGTTGATTCTTCAACCGATCGGGTGACGCTGATTTCTATATATAGTTGCCCTAGGTTTCAGAAAATGCAGCTTTAGTTATTTTCTGTCTTTTTCTCCATTTGTGACGGCTGGAATTTTATTGTTATTTGTAAGTCTTCTGATCTTTGTCAAACTTTAATATAGTCTTAATAGCATTGCTACTACCTTGTTTTAATTTCCTGATCATGATTTTTACGGTTGATTTTCATTTAGATTGCTTTTTAGCTATAATGTGTGAGTAGTTCCCAAATCTGGGATTTTGGTGGAAACCCCTTCACGGGTTCTCCCTAATGCGTCCATAGGACTAGGATTTCGATAGGAATTAGGAATTTAGAGGTTACACGAGGTGTTTCATTGTCATCGACGGGAAAAAGACCGCCTTTGACTGTCGGGCCAAGGGGGAAAAAACTTGGCGGTTGACTCCCTAGCCACAGCTCACGCCCTTAGCGTAGACATCGAATCCTAGCGCGTGGGAACGACAGGATGAGATGTTGGGAGTTATCGTTGCGAGCTTAGTGCTCCCGGAGTCAGTCAGTGTTAATGGACATGGGAATGCCCACTGACCGAACCTGGGTAGTCCGGCGTATCATCCTGGGCACCGACCGGAATATCGGGCCCATGGGACAGTGGTATCACTCTTAGAGGCAACGTCTCACCACTAAACCCTAAATCCGATCGTATTCCTATCCGTAGGTCGTAATAGCGAGAACACTCGATATGGTGGAAACCGAAGTCCTAGGTTTCCTCGTATATTGTTTATCCCTCGTATCTATTTTTCGTGACAACCATCGATCGTTCGGGCTAACTCACCCATAGGGTGAACCGGTTCCTCTCTGACACAAACACAACTACGCCTCCTTGTGTTCGACCCCTAAGCCACACAACAACAACATGCGCTTGCGGTATAAATATTTAAATCTGGTATCCCCAATCCGATTGCACCTTTATGTGCTCAAATTAGGGGACGTCAAGCTTTATGGCGCCGCTGCCGGGGAGGCAACATGCTTGTTAATTTTAGGACCATTGAACCCTTGAGTTTAGCTCACATCCCTATCTCGCGATAATTTTCGCTTTCTACTTTTTCATTTTTATCTTCTGTTTTTATTTTTATTTTCTGTTCTTATCTGTTTCTATCCCATACTTGATTCATGGGGTGTTTGTGATTTTTAATGCGCAGGAATACAAGGAGTCTCGACGACTTGATTCCTATTGACCCAGAGATCAACGCCACCCTGAGGCGTCTGAACGCTGAGAAGAGAAGAAGAGAAGAAGCTGAAGCCATGGGAGAGCACACTCCTCCCCAGAAATCTCTACTGGAGTACTCGATGCCATCCATCAGGTCCACCTCCGCCATCCAACCTCCGGCTATTACGGCCGCGAGCTTTGAGCTAAAGCCGTCGTTAGTGATGTGGATCCAGCAGGATCAATTTTCTGGGACATACATGGAAAGCCCTATTGAACATTTGGACTCCTTCTTTGAGAAGTGTGACACCTTCAGGATTAATGGTGTCACGACTGAAGATATCCGACTGAAGCTATTCCCCTTCTCTATGCGGGATAAGGCCAAGCAATGGCTTAGGGGAAAGGACCTGAACACCTTCAATACTTAGGAGAAGCTCTCGAACGCTTTCTTGACTAAGTTCTTTCCCCCGGGGAAGACTATGAAGTTGAGGAGTGAGATCTCCCCCTTCTCCCAAGCCAGCCACGAGTCCCTGCACGAAGCTTGGACTAGATACAAAGAGATGCAGCGGAGATGCCCTCATCACGAACTTCCAAAGTGGCAGATTATAAATCTGTTCTATAATGGACTGAGGGATGACCTAAAATCTTTGATGGACGTCACGGCTGGGGGGTCCTTTATGTCTAGAAGCGAAGAAGATGCCGGCAACATTTTAAAAAACATGGCATCAAACAATGAGCGGTGGTGCGACGATCGTGCAACACCCAGATCTGGAGGCATTCATAGAGTCGAGGACGTCGACAAGTTGTCTAGCAAATTCGATTTGCTATCGACCCAGATCTTAGCGCTTATGGTAGGAGCTGGTGGAGCCAGTACCCAACAAGTAGCAGTGGTGGAAGCGGAAGTCTTGGGAGACTTCGAGGGTGGTGATATTTCACCACTGGTGGATCAAGCTAGCGCAATTTTCTTCAATCCGACGGGTAATGCGCCGTATCCACCAAGGACTAGCTCCAATCCGGTTTATTCTCCCAATAACCGGAACCACCCAAATCTTAGCTATGGGGCACCGTATCAGCAGCCGTAGCAGCCGCATCAACAAGTATATCAGCCGCCCAGGCAACAGCAGCAGCAACATCAGCAACATCAGCAACCCCCACAAATGTACCAACAGTATCCCCTCAGGAATCAGCAGCCCATGCAGCAGCAGCAGCAGCCATATGGCCAGCAGCGAGTCATCTCCCCGGTTGAGTCCCTCTTGACTCAATATATCACAAACCAGGAGAAGATCAATTTGAAGCTTGAGATGGGACAGAGGGCTCTCACCGACCAAGTAACCCAGCTGGAGTTGCAAGTGGCGAACCTCCAAAGGGCTCAAAACCAATTGCCGGGTCAACCGGAAGTGAATCCAAGGGGGGAAAATCAGACATTGGCACTAACGCATGATCATGCGAATGTGTCAGCTATCGTCTTGAGAAACGGGACACAAATTCCTACAAGAGTGCCCGCTAAGGAACCGGAAGCTCCGTTGGTCGATGGGCGACCAATTGAAAAAGCTAATGACGACAGAGCTTCATCACCAAAGAATACGACTCCGGAGGGAGTCTCTGAAGAAGAGAAGAAGAAGGACGAGGAGGAGAACCTGAGAGTATATAACTCGTTGTGCCTTTTCCACAGCGACTTGCCAAAGCTAAGATTGATGAAAAATACGGCAAGTTCTTCGCTATGGTAAAGGATATGAGCTTGCAGATCCCTTTCCTCGAAGCCATAGAGACAATTCCTTCTTATGCGAAATTTTTAAAGGATTTGGTGACTATGGGTTTCAGAAAGGAAAAGGTCGTTCTCACGGCGGAATGTAGCGCTCTCATTCAGTGAGCGAATCCGCCCAAGCTTAAAGACCCGGGAAGTTTCTCCATCCCTTGTTCGATTGGGGAAGTGAAGATCCATCGGGCACTCGTGGATTTGGGAGCGAGCGTCAGTCTAATGCCCCTGTCACTATACAGGAGGATAGGGATGGGAGACCTGGAGCCCACGGGTATGACCCTTCAACTAGCTGATAGATCGGTCAAATATCCGGTGGGAATTATAGACGACCTGCCTGTCAACGTCAATGGAGTGCATGTGCCGGTAGACTTCGTGTTGATGGACATGCCCGAAGACACTCATACACCCATCATCCTTGGACGGCCCTTCATGGCCACCACTAGCGTGCTGATAGATGTGAAGAAAGGGAAGTTATCCCTTAATGTTGGCGACCAGAAGGTCGAATTTGACTGGGGGTTATCTATGAAGCACCCTCAGGATGAACCTGGTTGCAATATGCTGGATGTTGAGGAGGAAAGAGCCGTAGAAGCTGGGGCATGGGAAATTCTCTCAAGGAATCCCCCCGATAGCTTGGGGGACCTTGAAGAGCCTGTTGGTTCGAAGAAGGAAGAAGTTGCTCGGGAAGCAGGTGTCTCTCATACGATCCCTCCCGGATTCCAAAAAGTTGCTCCGACGAGAAGAGAAGGGAAAGAGCCCATGGGGCTCACCGCTGATGAGATCCGGATCTTGAGAAAAGTGGTGATCGACGCCAATCTGAGGGAGAATCCCCCGGACATCAACGGAGGGAGGATCATCGAGCAAGTCTACTTATTGCCGCCGCCGACACCAAAGGCCACCGCTCCAACATTTGAAGGAATGCCAAACTTTGGGCATCGCCCCCGTCCTCCTTGAAAATCATCTACCAGGCGTCGAGCAAACGACGTTAAACAACAGCGCTTCATGGGAGGCAACCCATGTTCTAAACCCTCATCTTTGTTTTTAGGATTATTTTTAGGTTTATTTTTCTTATTTTGTTGAATAGATTCAGCAACGAGAACTTTCGTCGAGTGATTTAGGCTATTTGTGAACTTTTGCAGGAAACAAGCCCCCAACCGATCGGTTGACAGCGAACCGGTCGGGTGGAACAAGCAGAGACCGGGTGGCAGATCGTGTGAGAAGAGCAGAACTGTCGGGAAATTTGAGGATTAATTCAACCGATCGGTTGATATGAGCTGTGAGCGGGTGGCTGACCGGGTGAAGTGCACAGAACTCTTGGGAAAATCGGGAAGCGGCCAACTGATCGGTTGAAATCTCAACCGCTCAGTTCGCTTGTAGCCACTTTTCAACAAATTTTTCGAAATAATAACCAACCGATCGGGTGAAAACTCACCCGATCGGTTCGCCCAAAACCCTATAAATACCCCCCGACTGAACCGATTCATTTTCTCCACCTAACTTCGATCTCCCCTCTGCTGTTTTGACTTCTCCAAGTCCCAACCGGCCACCTTGCTCCCTCAACCGGCCACCAATCCCCCTCAATCGATCTCCCGTCACCCCCTACTTCCCTCCCTCAATCAATCCAACTCCCCTCCATCCCCATCCAAACCCTAATTTTCGCCCACCCCTCCCTATTTTGAAAAAATTGTTGAAGAGGCGTGTCTGATCACTCCTTATTTTACACTTTTTTCCCGCATGTTTGCATGCCATTTAGATCGCTCAAATCATGTTTTTCACTTTATATCGACGAAATTGTGATGCTTTTCACGATTTGTTGTTTTTGTCGTATTTCAGGTGATTTGGAGCGATTTTGAGTTATCTCGAGATACGCCTACTCCAGAGTGTCACCGATGACCTCCCCGAGGGGTATTTTGCCATTGGAGAGGAGCGGAAGAAGAAAGAACGTCGCAGGAGCGACGAGGAGGCCAAAACAAGCTGTTTGGGCATTTTTGGTGTCTCACTCGGCCGAGTGAAGGAGTCACTCGGCCGACCAGCGAGACACTGCTCGGCCGACCAGATCGGACACATTTTATGTGTGCACTCGGCCGAGCGACGGAAGCCACATCGGCCGAGTGACGAGACCCCGTCCGCCCGAGTGGCACTCAGACGAAGCCCATCAAAAATCGCCAACTTACTGTTTTTCGTCTGCCTGAGCTTCAGAAGACCCACTCGGCCGAGTGGAAAATGCCGACCGCCCGAGTGTATAGAAGCCATCGGCCGAGTGACAACAACTCACTCGGCCGAGCCGCCCCCGAAGTGAAGACCCCCGAAGACCAAGACTTACTGGAAATTTTCAGGGTTTGTCACTCGGCCGAGTGCGACGCGCTGCCTGTAGCGAAAATTGCGATTTTCAGGCTACGCAGGGGCATTTTGGTCACAGTTTTTTGGACGATTTTGGGGGGTATTTAACCCCTGTTTTTACCCTAGGTTAGGGAGTTTTTCTCTTTACTTCTTGCAGCTTTTTAGATTAACCTTTTAGCTTTAGATTATTGTGATTGGAGAGGAGAGAAAAGTTGATTTTTGTTGGATTCATTGAAGAACTCTATTGGTTTGCATCTCTCTCCTTTAAAAATACTATTTTTATTGCTTATTCGAATATTGTGATGAATTCTCTTGTGATTTCCATTGATTATTTTTGCATTTGTGCTATGAATTGTGAGTAGTCTATACGCCTTGGGGCGTGGGGATGAACCCTACGAGCCCAATTTCAGATTTGTGATGAATTGGTAGAAATATTGCTAGAATTGCTATTATGGTTAGATTGGGATCGATTTACTACGGATAGCTAGGTATTCATATCGATTGGGATTTGCAAGAGATTGGATCCCAATTCGATAAGAAACCCTAGAAATCCGAATTGGGTTGAAATTGAGTTTCCGTAGTATCGGTTTGCAAGAGATTGGACCGATACTAGGGTTCTCCGTTGCAATTCCATGTCGATACCCGTTTGCAAGAGATTGGACGGGTAGGAACTATCCCAACCTAGGTCGCGGACCGAGTTTGCACGAGAGTGGGCTCGGGGCACGATTGAACGATGATGTTGATCCTAATGCTAGCTTGCCTAGGTTAGGGTTTGCAAGAGATTGGACCCAACCCTAGGTTAGCTATAGACCGGTAACAGCGCGAGAGCGTGAGCTAGGTTTTACATTCAGTTGCAACTAGTTCATCCGAAATTCTATCCTAGCAATGTTGACACCAATGAATTACATTGACGAGAGACGGTGAGTAGCGGGGATTCCCCATTCTCTAGGCGTCTTTATTTGATTTGATATCTCTACACTTTGTCTGACGATTGTGACAGGATCGCCAAAGGCAAATTCCATCTTTTCCGTTCTTAATAGCCAGGTTGTTCGGAGCAAGCACTTTCATTCATCCTCCATGTGTTCGATAACCCGCTCGCCGCTACACCGTGCGCTTGCGGTAAAACTACAACCGTCGCCCCGGGACGTGTATCCGGGGTGCGATCAAGTTTTTGGCGCCGTTGCCGGGGAAGCGATCGTGTTTGATCTTACCACCCTAGCTATTTCTTTCTTTTTGTTTTATTTCATTATTTTTTATCTAACCCTTCCATTGTGCTAATCACTTCTTTGAAACTTTGTTTTCCCGTGCATGAACACGAGATCAACGGCGGACCCTGAAGCTATATTATTTGATCCCGAGATTGAGCGTACTGCGCGGAGAATCAGAGCGGAGAGAAGACAAGATCCGGAAGGGAGGTTTATGACCAACCCGGAAACTGCGGAACAATTAGCGGCAAGGATGGCGAGGATCATTTCTATTCATGATAGGCTTCGGCCTAAGACCTCTTCTACGACCTCATCCATTGCCATGCCGGAGTTGGCGGCTGACAAGAACTTTGAGCTGAAGACTGGACTAGTGGTTCTGATGCAGCAGGATCCATTTCATGGGAATGCCCATGAAAATCCCCACTACCACATCCAGCTATTTTTGTCGAAGTGCGCCATATTTCAGATGACGGGGGTCTCCATCGATGCCATCAGACTGCGCCTCTTCCCCTTCACATTAAAGGACAAAGCACTTTATTGGTTGAGGACGCAAGCTGAGGGAGTCTTTACCACATGGGACGAGTTGGCGAGTGCGTTCATTGACAAGTTCTATCCGCCCTCCAAGACGGTAAAGATTCGGAGTGCTCTTATGTCCTTCAAGCAAGGACCTCAAGAGACGCTCTATGAGGCTTGGGAGCGTTTCAAAGATCTGCAGCATCAATGCCCGCACCATAGCATTGAAGATTGGGAGCTAGTTCATAGCTTCTACAATGGTCTCCAACCGGGGACCAAGCAAATTATTGATGCCGCGGCAAATGGTGCTATCCTATCCAAGACTCCCGACGAAGCTACGGCCCTAATTGAGGAGATGGCCTCAAATAATCAGCAATGGGGCGACGAGCGAGGACACTCTACGTCCTCCTTGAAGCCATCTAGCATCTATGAAGCAAAGGCCGTAGTGGAGCTGACAAGCAAGTTTGATTCTCTCCACAAGGTGGTGGAGAGACTGGAGAAGTATATCACAGAGCCCCAAGGAACCCCTTCCACCTCCGCACCAACGAATCAAATGAGTGATTGGCAAGACCAATCTCAAGCTACATATTTGGGGGGAGAACAAGGAGAGGGATCCTTGGAGCAAGTTCAATATGTCGCGGGGAATCAAGGATATTGGGCCAATCCGGCCACTAGAAACCATCCCGGTTTCTCATATGCAAACAATGAAGGAGCTTTGAACCCGCCGCAACAACCACCTCAACAAGCTCGACCACCACCACCACCACAATACTATCCACCGAGGGGGCCTCCACAACAAAATTTCCAACCGAAGCAACAAGTTGGACCCTATAGGCCGCCCGGATTCAATCAAGGGTGGAGAAATCCTAATCCCCCACAAGCTCATCAACGATCCGAATTTGAAGCTAAGGTGGAGGAGTTCATGGTCGAGCAAAAGAAAATCAATGCTTCCTTGAAGGCGGGCCAAGACTCCCTTACAACCATTGTAGGCCAAATCTCGGAGCAATTGGCGTTGCTCAATCGAAATACTCAACAATTGTCGGCTCAACCCGAGCAAAACCCACGGGGCGCCACCGGCAACATCAATGCCGTGGTTGCCATTACAACTAGAGGCGGGAAGGATACCACTCCCATCATGATTCCAACCGAGGAGCCCATGGAGGAGAGAGTAGAGCCAATTGAGCCGGCCGTTGAAGTTGAGGAGGAGAAAGCGCCGCAAGAAAAAGAGAAGTCTAGAGCGGAGCAATTGCTTGAAGAGAGGCGTTTTATGCCACCGGTCCCATTCCCTCAGAGGCTTGCTAGAGCGAAGATGGAGAAGCGACTAGCGAAGTTTCTCGAATATTTGAGAGGGGTAAGCCTCAATATCCCCTTTCTAGATGCTATCGTTGAAATCCCGACATACGCAAAAATTTTTAAAGGATTTGATTTCGGGGAGAAAAAGGAAGGAGAAAATAATGCTAGCTGAGGAGGGGACTTGGTTCATCAAGATAGAGAAGGAGCCCGCTAAGTTCAAAGACCCGGGGAGTTTTCGAATTCCTTGCACCTTGGGCGGCGTCCCTCTACAAAAGGCGTTGGTCGATTTAGGGGCTAGTGTTAGCCTCATGCCTCTCTCCATGTTCCTAAGGCTAAACACCGGGACGAAATTGAAGCCCACCGACATGCGTATACAACTAGCCGATGGACGGATCACAAGGCCGGTAGGGATCGCAGAGGACATCCCGCTACAAGTCCCGGGGGGCATATGTTTGCCATGTGACTTCGTGATCATGGACGTTAAGGAGGAGGGAGATACGTCATTGATACTTGGACGACCGTTCCTCGCCACTGCCGGTGTCATCGTCGACGTACGAGAAGGAACCCTAACATTGAACGTCGGCAAAATCGAGGTGGAACTTCATATTCCTAAGGCAATGAAACACATGCCTTACCACGAGGAGCTGGACTATATGGACCTCCTTGACGAGGTTATTGAGGAGGCGATCCCTCACTCCATCGGTGCTCTATTCAAAGAAGATTTCGAGGAAGAGCCGGATTTAGGCCAAGATGAGAGGATAAATGATTCCCCCGACTTCTCCGCTGAAATTGATGAAGGCGACGCTGATGTCGCAAGGATCCGAGAGCTCTGCAAGCTCTCGAAGATGAAGTCTCCGAAGAAAGCTCCGCCGATACGGAAATCGGCGTCACCAGTGAAGCCGAGGACCGGAGCAAATGCTAGCTTGGGGGAGCCTCCCCCAACACTATTCGAGACGAGAGACCACCGAGGGAGGACACGCCGCCGCAACTTCCGAATCCAAGCGTTCTCCCCAGAAAGTTTGACGGGTGCATCTCCTATGCACCAAACATCCCGCATTAATTGAAAATCAAAGGGGGTCGAGCTCACGACCTTAAACGAGCACTTGTCGGGAGGCAACCCGACGGTTACCGCTTTATTTTTACTTTTACTTTATTTTTGTTTTAGAAATTTTTAGTGTTTTGAGTCGTTCGCCCAAAAATTTTGTGATAACGGGTCCTATTTTTCTTGACAGGAGAGGAGATAGGGAAATCCATCATGAGGAGGATGAACGAGGAGACGAGGAGCGCTCCAGGAAGGCGCTCGATGCTTAGGAGGAAGATGAAATCGACTGGAGGAAGAAAAACAGAGTTTAGAGCCCAAACGAAGCCAAACAGCAGAAAGCAAAGCTCACTCGGCCGAGCACACAAGTTCGTCCGCCCGAGCGGCCCACGAATGAGGGAAGTCTGCTGTACCCAACTCTCTGTTTCTTTTCTTGATTTCAGTATAATTGCCACTCGGCCGAGTATATATATTCACTCGGCCGAATAAAACTGATACGCTCCTAGGGCGAGTCTTGCCGAGTAGCTTGAGCCACTCGGCCGAATGGACTTACTCCACTCGGCCGAGGATGGCAAGGCCACTCGGCTGAGTCATTAGCAGGGGGAAATTTCCCAACGTTTTCCGTTGAGTTCACTCGGCCGAGCGACTTAGTCACTCAGCCGAGTCGTAACTTTTTCTATAAAAGGGGGGAGCGGGACGGCGCGAATTTCGAAGCGAAAAAATTCCCAAAAATCGCGACCCTCCGTCTCCCTCCCCCGCTGCACTCCCTCACTCGCCCGATCGCTCGCGCCGCGCCGCCGCTCGGCCACCCTCCGCCGGTCGAGCATCCGCCGCACCTCGCCCGAGTCGCCACCGGCGGCCACAGCTCCGACCGACTCCGGTAACCCAATTTTTGGCCTTTTTCTCCTCTTTTGTGTATTTCTCAAGGATCCATGTGCTTAACGAACCCCAAACCCAAATTAATTTCAATTTCTATCTATTATACCCCTAATGCCCCATACGTATTGAATATTACTCGCTGATATCTCCATTTCATGCGCAGGTTATATTTGGGAGCTTAGGGGAGCCCAGGGGAGCTTCCAGAGACTGTTTTGGGCTTCGTGGAGGCGTCGTCTTCGTACGCTTCCATAGCTTTGCTCTCGCGGCGTGTCGTGGTATATTCTTTCCTTTATTTTACGCACGCCGCATTTTTATTGGTTTTGGTGAGCGCTCGGGGCCCATATGCCGCCCCGGACACGGTCGAGGTCGAGGAGTGCTTCCGCCAAGCGGAAGCGGTCGGATGATGCCGGCCCCTCCCACGAGGTGGAGGACTCTCCTCCGCCTTCTCCACCACACCCAGCATAGCCTGCAGGCCCCGCACACCCCGCACAGCCTGCAGAACCCGCACAGCCCATACATCCCGCATAGCCACTCCCTGCCATGCCACATCCCATACCACCACCACCGGCTCCACTTGTCGGGCCGCTGGGGATCACTTCCGGAATGATGCACACCGCGTAGCTTTCGAGCGTATCTCCCAGCGCTCGATCGTACCCTCCAGGTTCGCACACCTTGCAGACCTAGGACGCCTGGGGGTGCTCGAGGGGATGCTCATGTTGTACGACAACGTGGGCTGGCGAGATTTCTTCCAGGTGTCGGTGGACACGTTTATCCGTCCGACACTTGAGGTGCTTAGTTCGATCGCCCGGACCGACGAGGGATGCTCGTTTCGGTTCATGGACCGAGAGTGCCAGGTCACTCTCAGTATGATGAGAGCTTTCTTCTCGTGGCCCGATGTCCCCGGGGCCGACCGTGGTTACGCTCCCACTCACATCCCCCCACCTTCCTTCGATGCCGGCGCCTTCTGGGCCCGGATTACGGGTCTTCACGCTGCCTTTGACCCTAGTAGGGCCAAGGCCTCGGCCATCGTCCACCCTTGCCTCCGTATAGCTCAGCGCCTTATGGCGACGACCTTTTTGGCGAGATATGAGCCGGGTACGATGTCCACGCCGGAGCTTTATATGCTCTACGCGATGACACGCCCCAGAGCTCTATCTAGGGAGGGCGATGAGTTGGTCCCCGCCGTCGTGATTGATGTCGTGGCCTGGTTTTTAGACCGCATCATCGTATCGGTGGGCGCTCGCTCACCGATATGCTGCAGCGGTCTGATCACCTTGCTCGCCCTTATGACCGGCGAGGACTTTCCAGATGACCTGCGACGAGCACCGGGCCCCACTTCACTGTCCATAGATGTTATGGCCCGGATGAAGATGCTTCGTCCGCACGGTGAGCGACACTGGGTCTGGCTGCACGGCCTCTACGGTGCCGATTACATGATTCTTCCAAGCCCAGCTCGGACTCAGATTGCACCGGCCCAGGTGGACTGGCTCCCGGTGATGGATCTTCTGATCCCTGCCGCTTACGTGCTCGAGGCCGAGGAGGCCGAGCAGGCCCACGCTGCCCACGCTGCCCCCCGCTGCCCCTGTCGCCCCTGCTGAGCCTGCTGCCCCAGTTGACCCCGTGGCCCCTCAGCCTATCCCTGATATTTCTGCTGCTCTCGACACCTCTGTCCACAGTTCTGTCGGTGTCGGGAGTACCCTCGCTGAGCCCACCTCCACTGCTTCCACGCCTACGCCCACCACCACTGCTGGCCCTCTGTCTATCGAGACCGTTTGCTCTGCACTTGCCGAGCACCCACCGACCTTTGTTGAGAGTGGAGAGCCCTCTTTTGCCACCGCCGTAGAGACCTTGGTCTCCACCTCTGTCTCCACCGCTGCTGTATTCTCTGAGAGTGTCGTGGCGTCTGTCCACACGTCTGTGTCACCGACCTCTCTGGCCGCCTCGTTGCCACTTTTGCACTCCTCTTTCGTTGCTGCTGCCTCCACTTCTTACCGTCCTGCCCGGCCTCACACTGAGGCCAGGCCCACATTTGAGAGCGCAGCACCTTTCGTTCCCTTCCCTGCTGAGCCCATCACCTACGCCACCAGAATACGCCAGCCCCGACCTGCACAGCACAGACCGGTGCGTCCCTCTGCACCACCTCCCCCCGACACTGTACTTCAGAGCATTCGTGCTCTCGAGGGGGCGGTGAGTGGCCTCAGAGGCGACCTTAGGACCCTGTCCTCCACCGTCTCCGCGATGGCTGGCCGCTTCGACCTGCTTCCGCACATTCACTACTGCCTTACCCAGGTCCTAGATCGGCTCCCCCGCATACCCACACCGACACCCACCCAGCAGGTACCCACCCCCACCCCTACCCACAGCCAGCCTGCTACCACACCCACACCCACACCTTCTCAGCAGTCTGTTCCACCACCTCCTCCTCCTCCGCCTCAGTACGGAGACGGTGCAGCACCACCTTCTTAGGCACCCTTGATGCCATCGATCTTTTTGCCATTGTGCTGCCCGTCTCTGCTGGGTCCTGATGACTTTTGCCCACCCCACCCTCCCCTCACTGTTTTTGGATACACATTTTGATCATATATTTATATATCATTTTTGGGAGAGCGGGAGAGTTTTTGGTGTCACTACTATATATCTGATTCACTCGTATATCTGCATGCATCATGTCCGCATCATATTTTTATTTCTTATTTTTCTTTTGTTATTTTATTTTCTTTTTCCCCATGCATGCATCCTCACTTACCCCTCACATTACTTGTCTCTCGGTGTGCCACACTTCGCACATTGAGGTCACTGTGCCATTTAGCTTGGGGGAGTGAGTTCTCACGTTCTTTTCGATTTACCACCTTTATTTTAGTTTTTCGCGCCATTTTCCGCATTTGCACTCATCTTCATTACTTTTTCTTCTTTTTACCATGCATCACGTTTTCCTTATTTTCTTTGTGTGTTGCATTGTAATGAGTTTCATTTTCCCTTTATCTTTATTTCTTTTTCATCTCATGCTAGAGATGACTTTCCTGTGATGATGATTACGTGGCGTTAGCTTTCTCTATATGTGCATGCTATATTTGTCATGTCTTAGATTTTATTTCTGATATCATATGCTATGACTTGCTTTACATTTAAAGATAGTAACCCACACTTTTTCCGCATGAAAATGGATGAAATTTTATTATTAGCTGAGTCTGAATATTCATATGTATGCTATCGCAGAAAACACACCAAGATTCACGCATTGAATGCTTATATTTGGAGTACCGTTTTCTTTTCCTATATCACTTCTATATGCATGATTTGTACATTTCACTTCAGGATGATTGAATGATGTTAGCTATGATAAATCTGGATTAGTCTAGCTTTTTTGTGATTGAAACTGAGTAGATTAGATTACCCTACTGAAGTTGTCGTGCACGTCTTATAGAGTGAACTGAGAGACATATTTATTTCTTTCTCCACAAATCTTGAACATCATTTCTCTATTTTAAAATCATCGGTGAATCTCCCCTTAGCGATTCTATTATATGGCATTTTGTCACGCCCCGCTTCCCAAAAATGTGGAGGCGAGACGTGAGAAGGTCCGCACAAACTTGAAGCCGTGAAGCTTCGAGTCTGATAAGCGTATAAAAACACTTATTATGGCAAGTCCTTGCAAAGAGAAACGAAACAACAATGATAATAAGGAAATGAGACGATATTTTATTGAATCTCCAAATGTCCATAAACAAATTACAATATCGCAGAAAAGCCACCAGGCTAAAGGAGGAAAAGAGGTCTAAGGCCCAAACATGGCCAACAAAGTATAACATACATACACGGGTGCCACGCACCAACAACTAACAGGAATCCTAAAACAAAAGGGAAACCCAACAAGTCACCGGTGTCCACAAGACTCCTCCTCAGCAAACACAACGTCCTCTGCAACAAGTTCTGGCTCGACAACTAACATGCGACACCCAAAGAGAAAGGGGCACATGTCAGCAAGTCTAAAAAGACTTGGGCAAGGAAACTGAAAGTGACTAACAACCTAGCATTTAAATGTTAAACAATGGCATGGCAGTTGAATATGATGCAACAGTTTAAAAGAGAGGCAAGCACTCACGATGTAGCAAAAGCTACCAATTCACTAGTCACTTATCATTTAACACTTATCACTTATCACTTATCACTTAACACTTAGTGCATAGAGAGTCCACTTGCTGGCCAACTCGTTTATCTCTATCACTATCAATCACTTAAACACTAGAGATTTCACCTGCTGGCCGGAGTGGCGGATCAGGCCAACTCGGGCTCAGTCCGCTTATCTCTTACCCCACCCACATGTGTCGAGCGTTGTGGTTAGCAACTCATTATGCTCGCTTCTGGTCACGAGCCAGGAAAATAAGTGTGTGTTTGGCATAGGGGTACACCTAGCCGGTATCTGAGCATTGGGGTTAGCAACTACAGGGCTCTCTTCTGGAACACGAGCCAGGAAACATGGTATTGTAGCGTGTGCTACGCAATCACGATAAATAATCACTATGCAATGCCATGAACAGATAATTGCGTACCGTTAATGGAATTTAAACGTGACAGGCAAATGCAATGACATGAACATATTCGCGTACCGTTAATTTAAAGTAAATGTGACATATGAGCATGATGAGGGTGACGGACCAAGCTTCGTTGTCAAGCTAGGTCAAGGGCGTCTAAACGGCTATCCTTTCACCGTTTAGTCTCTTTTACGCTAAAACAAGGGAAATGGCCTAAGACATGGCCCAAATCAAGAGATGCAAGTTTCACTTGCCTAGCACCGGGGATGACGACCACTTTGTCACACGGATGCCAATCTACGGGGAAATCGCAGTTATGGGGGAAACAACACCAAACAACATGAAATTTTATTAGGGTTTCATAAAAATATAAATAGGTTATGAAAACGACGGTAGATCGATTTCTTACCGAGAGGAGGCGGAAGAAACACTCCGGGGAACCCTAGGATCAGATCTGGAAAAGTTTGGAGAAGTTTGGGGAAACTAGGGTTTTGGGGGATTTTGGGTTTTGATGAGATTTTTGGGGAAGATGAGAGGTGGAATGAGTTGATGGAGGGTTTAGATGATGGATTTAGGGCTTGGAATGAAGGATTGAAGCTTGGAGGAAGATGGGGGCTCAAAGGGGAAGATTTTAGGGTTTAGAGTCGAGTGGAAGAAGATGAAATCGTTTGGGTTGGGTATAAATAGGCTAGGCTGGCGGCTGCCCAGAAATTAGGGTTTCAACACTGGTTAGTCAGTCAAAGAGCAACCACTGACCGACTAGTTTGGCAACTAGTCGGTCGGTCGACCAACGCAGACCGACTAAGTGCAACCAGTAACTCCTGAACGAAAATAGGATTTAGAGTTAGTCGGTCCATGAACAATTACTGACCGACTAGTTTAGCATCTAGTCGGTCGATGAACGTTCTTAGACCGACTAAG
>JAULAV010003787.1:0-25179 GCA_030789695.1 Scilla litardierei
CAGCCCGTGTAGGATTTTCCTACACCATCGCTGACGTGGCAACTCTCTATTCACTCAGCCTTCGTTGATTACGGTTCAGGGGTTAATTGCAAACTATATATATATATATATATATAGAATAATGGGTACCATACGACATATGAGATAGGCTCTCATATGCCCTCTCACATAAAGCAACCAAGTACAATCAAGTACAAGCCCATGTGGGGTTGTACTGGTTGCTTTATGTGAGAGGGCATATGAGAGCCTATCTCATATGGCGTATGATACACATTATTCTCATATATATTTTTTTTTGAAAGGTAAAAGTAAAGCTTTATTGATAAATCTGTACAATAATACAATGTGGAAGAAAGAAGATGGGGGTTCAGTAGGGAGAGGATAGGGCACAAGCGCCGTCACTCTCCACTAAAGGCGCACAACTCCTTCCCCCAAGTATTACAAGTCCAAAGTGGATACAACCAATATGAAATGCAAAAACAACAACACCACCACCAAAAACAATCTAGCCATTATCTAGAATTCCCCAGTTTGATAAGGCTTCTGCAGCTTCTTCGTCATCCATATCTTGGTCTCGCATAGCAATTCTGATATCCGCAGCAATGTCTTCAAATAATTGGGTTTTTGGTTTTTTGGTGCCATCAAAAATTATTTTGTTTCTCTCCCTCCAAATGTGCCACACCATGGCACTCAGAGATATTTTTGCAAGGAAGCTCAAGACAGTTTCTTGTTTGAAATAGCTTAAGAAATAGTCACCAATATCGGCTAATGTGGATGGCACAGCAGTATTGATGCCCATCTTTAATAGAATTCGGCTCAGGATGTATTTGGAAAATGAGCAATCGAAAAACAAGTGCTTCACAGATTCCGCAGTGACATATTCACAAAGTTCACAGGCCGCCTGACTGTTTATGCCCCACCTCATCAAATAATCTCTAGTTAGGAGCTTTCCATTAAATGCTCGGAGAAGCGTTAATGTCCATTTAGGAACATACTGACTGTACCAAATCAGTCTGGAGTAGGGGAAGGCCGGGCCTGGGGTTCTCGACCCCTCCCAAGCATCTTTAAAGCGAAAAGCAGAACCTGGGATCCACTCCCAGGCGTCCTGTCCTTGCCTGATGCCGAAATTATGAAGAAGAGGCCTTATTGTTTGAATGCTTGGCTCATTTATCCAATCGCTTCCCCCCAGTAGTCGGCAACGAGTTTGGAAGTAGCTCCTGGAGGGATATCATGAAGATTTTTAAGGGGCCCGCAGGGTAGCCAGTTATCGTGCAAGAAAAGAGTCGATTTGCCATCCCTGATTTTTTTCCTGATGAGTTTTTGTGATACGGATCTGCAGTGGAGCATGAATTTCCATGTACCCGATTGGGTTACTCTCTCTTCAGCTGCATAGAAGTTACCCATATCGCCATATTTTCCTTTCATATGGTTTGCCCATAAGCCATCTTTAGTGAATAGCCGCCATGTAAGTCGGACCCCCGCCGCAATGTTAATGTCTGACAGCAGTCTGAGTCCGACCCCTCCTTCAACCTTCGGGGCGCACAAATCTTTCCAAGCCCAAAGTCGAGTAGAGCCCCAAATAAACCTTCTGCATATAGAGGTGATATTGCGCAGAACTGAAATAGGGATTCGAAAAGCTTGCGCCCAAAAAGAGACCATCCCATAGATCACTGTTCTAACAAGTTCAATACGCCCTGAAATAGAGAGTGACGATAAGGTCCAGCCCAAAAGCCTATTTTTGCATTTATCAACCAATTTGCTATATTGCTGTGTCTTTGGATATTTTGAGGATAGAGGCAAACCCAGATACGTGGTAATGGTAGACGACAAAGTAATTCCTAAGTGGTCCACCAAGCTTGTTTTGTTTTTCACCCCCTTGCTGAAGATAGCAGTACTCTTTTCCCAATTCACTTGTAGACCAGTGAAATTATAAAAATTCTCTAATAAATTTTTGAGCCCCTTCAAAGAGTGCGAGTTAGCACGGCAGAATACAAGAAGATCATCTACAAATAATAGATGGGAAATACAACCTGTTCGCCTCATAGGGTGGATGCTGCAGGAGGTGATGGCCTGAGAAATAAGCAAGGAGAAAGATTCCATGATAATCACAAATAAATATGGAGAGAGAGGGTCACCCTGCCGAATACCCCTGTTGCCTTCAAAATATCCTTCGGGAGACCCATTTACCATGACAGAGAACGTTGGGGAGGATACACACTCCTTAATCCAATTAATGAACTTATGTTTGAATCCCAACATATGAAGGAAGTAATAGATGAATTCTCTGTTTACACTGTCGAAAGCTTTCCGAAGGTCCAACTTCAAACAGGCTCTGGCCCCCATTGGATTGCTGAAATCCCTAATCTCCTCATGAGCAAGCAAAGTGCAATCTGATAAAAGTCTGTCCTTGAGGAAAGCGGCTTGATTTGGAGAGATGAGATCATGTATAACCACTTTCAATCTATTGCATAATACTTTGCTAATGATTTTATACACCACATTGCAACAAGCAATTGGCCTATAATCCCCAAGCCTGGTGGCATTAGTACTCTTAGGAACTAGTGTAAGAAAGGTGTGATTTACCTGTCTGGGGAGAACACCTGATTTAAAAAAGGAGAGGACAGCCATAGTGACCTCGTCACCAATAATATACCAATTATGATGAAAGAAGTACCCGTTAAACCCATCAGGTCCAGGAGCCTTATCAGGGCCAATTTGGAATACCGCTTCCTTTATTTCCTTAGAAGAGATTCTCCTGTCAAACCACTCTGCTGCATCCACAGTAATCTTGCGCTTAGGAGTAAGCTTTGGGAACACTCTCCAGTAATGGGCTTGGTCGTATAAATTTTCATAGAACTTTGGTGCCTCCCGTTGTAGCTCCTCATACGAGGTATTCCTCCTTCCATTTGCGTCAATCAAATGGCCTAAGTTATTATGCACCTGCCTTGCCTTCATACTTTGGTAGAAGAATTTAGTATTCATGTCTCCCAAGCACAACCAGTCATGTCGGCTCTTCTGACGCATCATTTCTTCCTCCATGTCCAAAAGTCTACATAATTTATTAGAAATCATTTGTTCCTGCTTCTGGAGTTCAATATTACCATGAATGTCTGGAAGAGAGCGGATGGTAGAAAGTTGTTGCCGACAATCTGCAATACAATTATTCGCAGCTTGAATGCGCGCCCATTCTCTTAATTTCAGTTTTAAAAGCTTTAGCTTGTGGACAAGGCAAAACATGGGAGTGCCAACAATGTAATTGCTCCAATTTTCCTCAACAAGCTTAGAATAGCCGGGCCATTTAGTCCAGTGGTTAAAGAATTTAAATGGTTTTGGGTTACTAGGTACCTGTGTATGCAGATGAAGGGCCATGGGCGCATGGTCACTGGTATTTGGGTCTAGATATTCAACAAAGGAATCCGGTAGCATAGACAACCAATCAGCATTGCATAAGACACGATCCAATTGAGCTGCAATCTGACCTTTGCCAATTCTCTTATTACACCAACTCATGCGATTACCAATACTTTTCAGTTCTTGGAGTCCACAAACATTTATACAAGTGTTGAAATCTTCAACCATGCTCTCTTCCAATTTGCGACCACCAATTTTATCATCAGTGAACAGAACGCAGTTAAAATCCCCCCCAATCATCCAAGGTTCCTCCTTCAAATTTTGAGAATCCAGGCAAAGTTGATGCCATAACCCCTTCCTCTCAGGGCTTGTATTAAAAGCATAAATGCCCGTCAAAACCAAAGCAAACCCTCCAGCATTATGAAGCCGAACTGTGATATTTTGTGCTGAGCAAGACACAGGGGTGAGATTCCATACCGCAGTATCCACTCCAATAATAATCCTACCCCCTTGTGATCAGATAGGTTGTTGACAGTGGCCCAATGTTTCGGTATGCCAGACTTCTTATCCCTACCCTCCTTCAGTTTTGTCTCCAGTAAGACAACCGCCGAAGGCTTCAGACTTTTGATTCTGTCACGAAGATCTCTACGTCGCACTGAACTGTTCAGTCCCCGAGTGTTCCAAAATAGGACAGACATTTAGAGTGGGGGGTTGGATTGCGGTCGGGCTTGACTCCCTTCCTTTATTCTTGCACTCTTCCTTGTGTTTTGCTGTTGATTAACCGGGTTTTTATGCTTCGCCAATTTGTTCACAAGGGCTTCTTCTTCTTTATCCCATTCCGCATTGTCAATAACTAAAGACAGTGGTATCTTATCAATTTCGGACTCCATCGCCTCTACCAGAAGAGAAGGTTGAGCTCTGAAATTAGGAAGGGGGTTTGGTGCTGCTTGCTCATGAGATGCGGACCCAGCTCTCCCCGTAGGATCCAAGACATTCACGCTGATTAAGTTGGTAGGCTCATTTAACAGGATGGTCCCAGTCTCCAGCTCGTGTGTGATATTTGGTGATTCTACCATCCCTGCCTCCATTATTTCCGAGTCAATATTGTCTCCAACCTTCTCAGACAAGCCCTCAATACTGCATTCATTCTCTGTACCTTCAATTTCATCAGCCATATCCAATATATTCCCATCAAAGCCCTCTCCTTCAACATGCTCATTAATCCCACACCCCGCGTTTATGGTATCTGATCCAATATTTCCCGCATTGGTTGCAATCACAGCCACTGAAGCACCTGCTACTGCCAACCCATTGCCTTTGTCAATAGGAGTCAATTTTACCCCCTCAGATCCAGTTTCATGTGGAGCAGCCACATCCAGGTCACCTTCTGTTGGTATTGAGTCTTGGTTACCTACCGCAATTTTTTGGATTGAAGTGAGCTTTGGTATGTCAGGACACTGTGCATCTGTATGGCCAAAACAAATACAGTGACTGCATCTTGGGGGTTCCCCTTCATATGTCGTGTCAATAGCGATGATTACTCCATTATCCAGCTCCAGCCCTATAGAATTTGGAAGGGGTTTCTTTGCATCCACTTCAATCAAACACCGGGCGTAAGATAATCTTTCAAGCTTTGTCGTAGCTCTGTCTAGGCAAATGGGAGTTCCTACCACAGACGCATCAATGTTCAAGATATCTAAGGTCCACATACCAAGCGGCAAACCATGCAGTTGTACCCATACAGGAATGGTAGACAAAATGTCCCGATCATGTCGTAAATTTGAGCTCCACCGTTGTAGCACCATTAGCCTACCATCAAATAACCACGGCCCACCATATAGAATTCTCTCGCATTCCTCAGGACTTTCAAACCTAAAGTAGAAGAAGCCATTTTCCCGACTGAAGATCTGTACTCTCTTTTTGAGCTTCCACAGGCGCTCCACCCAAGCCCTAATCTGCCCATAGTATGGAACATCCCCCAAAACATACCCCACCAAAGTGTTCTTCCATCTCTCTGCTCCCTTTTCAATCAACGTTCCCCCGACTCTTCCTATGACAGAGCCATCTTCCTTAGATAGAGGCGGTATGAATGTCATAGTTAAGGAATCATCATATGATCTACGGTTAGCACACACCTCAGACCAAGTCTGTTTGGAAACCGCAGTATTGATTTTTATTGGGACATTTGGTCTTACAGGGATTCTAGGAGTCAACTTGCGATCAGGGATAAATTCCTTACATTGTCCTACTTTTGTATTTTGCCATCCATCCTTGCGCCAGTGAGGACCAACCTTTGTATTTCGATGTCCTCCACGTTGATGGCCTGAACCGCCCCCTTGCTGCAATTGATGATGCTTCCCCCTTGATTTCTTTGCAACGAATTTCCACCCGTCCCCATCAGGATCAATGCGCGTACCCGCTACCTTCAATCTCTCTCCATTCTCAGGAACTTCCCTCGATCCTTCATCTGTAGCAGGGTTTTTTTCCCTCAGAGCCCTCCTTGACCTTGCCCCGAGAAACCTCCTCAAAGCCCTCTCTGGCCATGACCCGAGAAACCCTAGCCACGCCGTCATCTTCCAGATCGCCCGACTTCCCCCCTCCGAGAAAACCGGGCTTCATGTTTTTTTTCCATTATTCTCATATATATATATATATATATATATATATATATATATATATATATATATATATATATAATACATTTGACAGTGTTTTTTGAATTCTAGGGCTGACTAGGACAAGATAAAAGACGGCTAGGATTTGATCTTGATGAATCAACGGTTGAGATGAGCAGTTGGTAAACTTTTTGGGGATGAAACCTTTGATCTTTAAGAGAAACTGAGTTTTTTAAACTTGTGTTAGGATCAGTTGAGTTTTTGGAATCATTGCAAACATTGATTCGCACCCACAGAGCACAATAGCCATACACATAAAGCCAAATCTAAAAAAAATATCTGTTAATCTCAAATAAATCTCAAATAAATCTCAAAAAACACAGAGCAATCGCATATCAGTTAATTCCCGAGGCACTTCTAATAGAGAGTGCATAAATAAATCTCAAAAATGCACAGCAATTGTGAAAGAGGCACAATAAAGGCATGCCTCACCAACGCACAGACGCCTCGACTTCTACACAAGGACTCCTCGGCTTCCCCACATGCCGCCTCGCCTTCTACGCAAAAACCCCCTAAATTAAAGCCATCAATCCGTCATCCAGTGCATCCGGTGCATTCAAGCCATGAAGCAGCAGGTCCATCCCGTAGACTACGAGTCGGAGGTCGCACATCGGCTGGTGGAAGTAGCTCACGGGGGAGACACCAAGGCGGCCATGGAGTGCATCACCGATCCAGCGGTCGACGTCAACTTCACCAGCACTGTCTGCTTCCAGGGCAGGAAGGCGGAGGGTGTTCTCACTCCGGAGGTTGTTGCGAAAGAGGCGGTCGATGAGGTGAAGAAGAAGGCCATGCAAATGTCTGTGTTAAGAAGAAAGCCATACAAATCATAGAATACGACTTTTATCACGGTTCATCATGCTGAAAGAGGATTACTCTGATGAGTTCTTGCCTGACATTATCATCAGTTTCATCCTCGCTGAGGAGTTCTTGCAGAACTGCTGCTAGCTATGCTGCTGACCAGATGTTTGATGTATTGCCCATGTGAATGATAATTTAGATGTTCAATTTAATTGGTTTTTCTTTAGCAGGGAAGGGAAAGAAAGTCAGGAAGTTGACATGCCAGGAAGTTGACTCTTCAACATTAAGCATGCATATACAGCTTCATTGTCTCGAATCCAATTTACACTGTTTTATTGTAATTTGTTTAGCGTTATCCTCTTAAGATCTTGATTCCGACCTAATACTATGATTTTTTAATATTTCCTTCATCAAACCCTGGCTTAATAAACCATATGTTGAATTCCGACCTAATACTTTCTTTCAGTCTATGCTAAATATGATTCTGTTATTTTGTGCAGGCTTGATGTTCTTTTCATATATGATCGAGGACTCTCCTATGTTGAGTTCAGACTCCGGGTGGCCTCTCCTATGTTGAGTTAAGTAATTACTATTAAATTTTTAAATGATTATACACCCGATCTTTAATAATTCTTGAGAGCATTTTACATGTTTCACAGATTTTTTAGGGGACCAAGTTTAACAATTTTTGTACTTTATTTTGAAACAGAAATTTTGTACTCATTGAAACAGATACTATGTAACATAATTTTTTAAGGGAATCAAGAATACAGACATAGCCTTATAAAGCTAGAAATCACCTTTAACATATAAATGAGTGTCACTTCTAATATACATGTGATTGATCCCAATCAGTGATCTATTTTATTTTTAATTTTTTGTCTTATTTTCGTGGGTTTTGTTGGTGAGCAGTTGTGGGATGCAGGAAGCTGAAGGACACGGAGTGGATATCAATCAAGTGAATATAAGCCCAAGTCTGAAATGAGAAGTCGCCATAAGTATGCCTCTCCAGAATATGGAGCATGATGCTGAAGCTATCTGATAGGAGAAGCACATCTAATAGGAGAAGTATCAAGTTATGTGGGAGGAGATGTCGATGGTTTCTGAGAGAGAATGCTAACTTCTGTTCAGTTTTGTGGGTTCAATTTCTGTTCAGTAATTCAGTTGAAATTGTTTATCAGTAATTACTGGGATTACCTACTGTTTGTAACATTTACAGTACTTCCAGCATCATTTTCAAGTTTCCAGTAACCAGGTAATTAAACAGGCAAACATTTTCAAATTTTCAACTGAATTACTGGAAACATTTTCAAGTTTCTTAGAAAATAGGATACATAAAATTTTTAAGTGGAAAATGTTTCCAGTAATTTAGTTGAACATGTTTCCTATTGTAGAATTACTGAGAAACTTATGAACAATAATTCAATTTATGTATCCTATCTGTTCATTGTTGCATTTGGATTCTACAATAGGGAACTTATGAGTAATTCAGTTGTAGAATTACTGGAGAAATTATACATGTAGAAATTGAATAGATGGGGCAGGAGGCAAACATCATTAGGTTTCTACAACTATTGGCCTATGATAGTATCATAAAAACAGAAATGTAATGGTTTTCTATGTATGTATAAACTACTACTCATAAGTTTCTGTTTTACGCGGTATATACTTTCTATGATAAAACGTCGAGCCAGTGTCTACATCTTCAAACAGAATCAAATCCTTCGTTACATGTTTAATTTACAGGGAAATCTTAATTAGATTGGACTATAATAATGGTCGGTTTCAAACTTAATCAAATCATTCATTACTTTCTCTTTAGTGGTCTGTAATTAATATTTGATCTCAATATTTGAGATGCTTTCAACCCAATAACTCCTGAGCCATTGATGAAGATCAGGTTCCAAATTTCCCAGAAGCAGGTATAGGTTTTGTTCGTGTTTGTTGCAAAAAATCTCTCTTTAGATGGTCTGACCAAGATAAAGGCATGCATATGTCTGAATTTTTGTAATCGAACTTCCAAGATGGTAAATATCAGTTTGTCTATTGAAGTTTGTACGATGTTTTAATAAGATTTCTAAAAATATCATATAAACTCTTCTTTTCTGTTTACATGGGACATTTTTTGCTGTTATATGCAAGGATAATTACATCATGTACGTATATGGAAGTTTGTGGGTGGAATTACAAATTGCAAGGGAACTAAATTCTCTGGTGCTAACAAAATTTAGACGGAACTAAAAATTTTGGCAAACTATTTGAAAACTATTTGCTGAAATTTGGGTTTCTCTCATTACTCGTTTGAAAACCAAACTTCCATTAAACTAAATGTTGGGAGGAACTAAGATTTTAGCGATGAACTAAATTTCTTGGGATGCGCTACATATTGGGGTTCTAAGAATTTGAGGGGGGGAATATCGTAAATGAGCCGTGCCCTTAGGGCATGGGTTATGACTAGTATATATATATAGGGAGATGATATGGTGAGCAAGTGAGCAAACCCTCTTAAAGTGAGCAAAACATCCCTGGCCGTCGGATTTGAGCCAACCGCTCAGATTTAACCCGCCCAACACATCCTCACGCGCCCATCACGTGACCCCAACCCAGCCTCACATCGCAATCTCCCCGTTCTCCCTCACGCGGACGAAAACCCAAAATCAGGCGAAATCCCCAAAATCCGAGCGCCCTCATCTCCCTCTTCTGCTCTCTCCCGCGGACGAAGCCCCCACAACCCAATCGCTCATCTCGCTCTCCCACCTACGCCTCCCTCGTTCGATCTCCTGCTCTCGTCTCCCTCTCGAGCTCGTGCGATCCGATAAGCTCTTTTCTCCCGCGGTTCTCAGTAGGCACTTGCCGTCTCACGCTCACCACGTTCCCACCTCGCCCCGCTTCAAGATTGATTTAGTGAATTCGGGCTTTCGCTCTTGCCTTGGTTCGTTTGATTTGGGGAATTAGGGCTTAGGATCATTTGTGATCTGTATTAGGATCATTTGCAGCTCTATTGGTCCTTCAATGTCGAAGATACTGTTATTAAATGTTATTTTCGTTCATTCATGAGGAAGATACTGTGCACAAATTTTGATTTCATGGACGAACTGTGCTAAGACATTTTTGTTCTCTGTAATTTCTGAAAAAGAAATAAGTCTCCATTGTTCCAGACACCGGAGTGTCCTTGAATCAGACAAATCAATTGGAGTTTGAATTAATGACTCAAATTCAAGAAATTCAGCATGTCATCAACCAACAAACCTAGCATGAAAGTCTTAATCTCGTTCAAAAAAAATGAAGGAATAGGAAGAGGTTAAGGCACTCGTTTGATTATTATGTCCTAATGTTTGAGCCACCTAGCTTGATTACTGGGGTTTAGATAGCGTTCGGTCAAAACTTAAACACACAAGGAAGGTTGGGGGAAAGGTGCTGGTTGTCATTACAATTGACAAATGATGTTGCTTTCTGTCGTCAATTTTATGTCAAACTTGATCGTGTGCTTGTAGTTTGACAATCCATGTATAAATGTTTGATTTGTTAATAGTTAATTTTGGTGTTCTCTTTCAGGAGCAACAATTGTGCTGCCAGCCAATGAGCCTAGCTCAGATGGCATCTCTCCCCCCTCCCTCCGGGAGGCGCGCGCAATGCATTTAATTTCCGATGTATCCACAAAAAAAATAATTGTGCTGCCAGAATAGATTAGGAGTTGCTGGTTCAAGAGATGCTCAAGTGATCTGTAGTTAAAAAATCTGATGCACATCCGCTGTTCCAGGTTGCCCCAAGCAAAGTCGACAAAGTTTATGACATTGTAACTAAAAAGTTGGGCCAACGCGAGGAGATTCCTACTATTTGATTTTATTTCTATTTTATTTTTTTAAAAGAAAGAAGTCGCCATTGTTCCAGACACCGGAGTGTCATTGAATCAGACAAATCAATTGGAGTTTGGCGTTTCTGATGCAGTTTCAGTGGGAGAATTGGATGACTTTGGTTATAGAAAAATACTTGGATGATGCTGCATAGAGAAAAGCAGAAGCTGCACCCAGTTACAAAATGCCTGGGCATTTGATATTCTCTTATTTTTCCTTATAGGAAGTAGTAAACAAGACTATCCAGTTGTATTATGAGAGAATTCATTGCAATTTTGGCAATAAAATATGCTTCATAAAATTCTCTCTGATTTTTCCAGCTGAAACTGTGTATCTGCTCTTTTCATTGAAGAACACCTGTTAAAGCCTGGCAAACTGTGGTTACAGATTACACTATGGTTACAGATTATTCATACATACCTACCTTATCAAGCAATAGGATTAAAGAGATAAACACAACATAATGAACAAGCTAAGCAGCAAGAATAAACAAAGTTAACCAAATTGCCACAACATAAACTCACAGATCCAACATTTATCGACATTGATCGCTAGTAACACACTTACACATCCAGATTCCTGAGCATGCAACGAAACAATGCTTGAAATATTAAGTGATAAAAATGGTGTCAACACAAAAACAATGTCAACATGATTGTCCACAACAATAAATAAACACACAGTTTTCATTGTTTTCAATACATCGCTTCCCCATATAACATATCCTACAACATTGATGGTATTGGGCATATTGTGAAAGCTGTTGTTTTTCATTCCTGAAACTATCTCCGACACCAATATCCCGAAACTGTATACATCGGATTTCACAAAGAGGTGTCTAAGCTTTTGTTGTGCATGTACTCGTATACCAACATCTTCTCTTCTTCCTGAATGCAACATCCCAACAGCCTGACCAAATTCCGATGCTGCATGTTTGCGATCAGGGGGTCATCTCGTTCTTGAATTTTTTTTCACCATGTTGATAGTCAAGATATCCAAACAACCTAACATGATATCAAAGTAATTGGTTAGTTCTTGAAAGCAAAAGATCGTAGCAACAAAACAAATTACCGTGCGAATGGGCTCTGTCCGTCCGTCTGATGAGATCAAACGACCTCATCGCAAATCAAAATGCGGGCGAACCCGCCTGAAAACCATATAAATCAAAATGTTAGAAACAACCTGTTAGAAACAACTTGGTCAGCACATTTAAGATATGTTCCACTGGAACAAGTAAGAAAATTCTACATGGAGCTTGTTAGAAAATTCTTCATGTAGCTTGTGATAAAATTACTGGATTTGCATTTGCTAAAAGGCATTCTTCCAAATTCTGCACAATAATGGACTTTTCAGCTTTCCAATGCTCCGAAATCTTATCACCGAATTCTTCAATTTCATGTCTGAGGGAATTAATATCCCAAAAAATTTCCTGCATCATAATAAAATCTCCTTTAGCACTCTCCAAGGCAAAAAAAATTTCCAGCTGAACAATTTATAGTAAGTTCCCAGTTAAGAGAATAAAGAAATGTGGTCTCAAACAGTGAAAATACATTGTCCAAATTGTTCTTCATACCCAAAAGCAATTAGAGATATATTCCATCATATTTAGATCATGCTCCATATCATGCAATTGGTAATCGACACTGTGCAACCGCCCTTTACTTTCTTCAATAGAATCTTCCGACTGTTTGAGAGGAAAATCTGCACGTAAAACTACATGACTTATAACTAAACTTCAAGAAAACACATTATAAATCAAGTGCAAGTAAGTGGGAAAATATTGCACTGGATTCATTGTGTGTTAATTTAACGGCATGGACATCCTCCTTTTGCTTATGTAAGAGAGATGAAATTCCCTTGTTAAAACTCAGTTGCAACTAAAGTAGCTTTCTTGGTTGGGGCATCAATATTTCACTGGATTCATTGTGTGTTAATTTAATGGCATGGGCATCCTCCTTTTGCTTATGTAAGAGAGATGAAATTCCCTTGTTATAACTCAGTTGCAACTAAAGTAGCTTTCTTGGATGGAGCATCTCTTCTATTTGTGAATTACAACTAGAACCTGAGAAAAGCTTAAGCTTTCAGTTAGCAGGTCAACAATTACATCAACCATGTTTTCAACTTTCACCTTGCATCCAAGACAGGGAAAAGAAGAAATAGGTGCCTCCCAGAATTTTCATAAACCTTCTTCTCAAAACAGTGTCACATTATTTGTTTAAAGGACATGTTTGCTGAGCCTGCAAAACAGAGAAATAAAAATGAAGATAGTTGGAGGGTGATGGACATAGTGGCACCAAAGAAGGTGGGCATAAAGCTAGCATCAACAAAAGAATGGATCCTCAAGAGGCATGATATTTAATTGGTATCAATCTATAATAAAATGTAGGAGATTTGAGTGATGAATAATGATATTGGCATCCTAAGAAGGCAGTTCATCAGGTTCAAATAAGAATATATGTATAAACATAACTAAGTTGAATAGACTATCTAATAACTTCATCTAGCTTTCGGAAGTAGCATTCCTTGCAGAAAAATATATATGCAAGCAATTTATGTGATAAAACGCAGAAAAATATATATATCTATCTAATAAAGCATGCGGTTGTCCTACGTGGCCGGGGGATATGACTGGGACAAACGTCCCAGTCATTCGGTTTTTTTTGGTTTTTTTGCAGAAAGAACCCCTTTCAAATCCCTAATTGCGCGGAATACTGCACGTTTACACCTCTTTTAAAAATAACACTCGCTTTTGCTGTTTTGCACTTTTGACCCCCTCACAATCCCCACACACACACCCTCCCTTTTCCGCTTTCTCCCCTTCGCTTCCGATCGGATCTTATATATATACGAGGATCTGTAATATATTGATAAAAACATGGTATCTGGCTTTCTCGAAGGAGGGCTTTGGGGCGATCCGGGAGGGGGCGGCGCAGCTGTTTGGGGGGGGGGGGGGGGGGGGGGGGGGGGGGGGGGGGGGCAAAGCAAACCCCGACGGGAACAAGATGGTGGAAGACACGGCGTTTGGAGATTTATCCAGGGAAGGCAAAACAGGGGGTAGCTTCAATCGGAATGAGGATGAAGGAAAGGGGGATCAACCAAAAGTTTCGATTCATTTGACGGCTTCGGAGAAGAATCAACAGTCTGATGTGGAGGGGGGAGGATGGCGATTGGCTTCGGAGAAGAATCAACAGTCTGATGTGGAGGGGGGAGGATGGCGATTTGTCTCGAGGAAATTGAAGGGTAAACACCATGTCCTGCTACAGGGGGGATCTGGCAATTTTCCTCAGCAGGGCCCTCAACGTGGGGGAGGTGGACGCTTCGGCAATGTAGGAAGGAAATCGAACTTTGCCAATGTACCCAAAGGTGGAGGATTCAAGGGTACAAACTCCAGCAATGGGGGTTGGCAGGGCAATGCGGGGACGACTAAAAGTAACAAACTGGATGATGTACGCAAGATGTATGATAGAATTCATGTAAGACTGAATGTCCCAATCAGAATTAACACTTCGGGTAACAAGCTCCTGTTTTCTGAAGTGTGTGCAAACAGACGAACGTATGAGGAATCACTAACAATGGCCTATGTACCTCCTCTGATCAATGAAGATGGTTTGATGCTAGGAAGGGTTGAGAGTTCATTATTGGAGAAAGGAGCGGAACGTTGGAAAAACTCGTTGGTGGGATATGTGCTTGGAGACGTACCATACTATGGGCAAATTAGAGCTTGGGTTGAGTGTCTATGGAAGCTAAAGAAAGGGATCCAGATTTTCAGTCGTGTAAATGGTTATTTTTACTTCAAGTTCAAATGTGGAGAGGAGTGTGAGAAGGTGTTATATGGAGGGCCATGGCTGTTTGACGGAAGATTAATGGTACTACAACGGTGGAGCTCTACCTTACGGCACGAGAGGGATATCTTGGCCAGTGTCCCTGTTTGGGTTCAGCTGCACAGCTTGCAACTTCATATGTGGACGAGAGACATTATTAATGTAGCAGCATCAGTGTGGGAGTGCCAATATGTTTGGATAGAGCAATGGCGCAATTAGAGAGATTGGCTAATGCAAGATGCCTCGTTGAAGTAGACGCTAAAAATCCCCTACCTAAGATGATCGGTCTTGTGTTGGATGATGGAGTCATTATCTCTGTTGAGACAAAGTTCGAAGGTGAACCATCAAGATGCAGTTACTGTGTTTGCTTCGGCCATGCTGATACCCCGTGTCCAGATTTACTAAAGCTCTCTTCAATCCAAAAGGTGGAGGAAGGAAATGAAAAAAGTTGGATGGATGTTTGTCTTTTGTGGGGAATGAGCTTAAAGACCCGGAATATGCAGGAATTAACCCAGTAATGCTTATGGGACTAAATGGCATGGCAACGGAGAATCAGGGATTAACCAATGGGGAAAATGAGCTTACTACATGTGTAGGCATTGACGAGTCGGTTATGGGAGACGCTGTCAAGGACTTGGGTGTGAAGAAGGGGGATAGACACTCAGGAGATTCGAATGACTCGGTCCTTTTTAACCCAGGCCCCTCTAAATCAATGGCTGTATATGAAGAGGCTTTGGCCATTGCAGATGCTAGTTGTGACGGGCCATCAATTGATACAAATGCCAACTCGAGGGCAACAAATAAAAATGTGGGGGTTGGCCTACAGGTTGATGAGACCCCTACGGGACCGGCAGATCCTTTGGATACTCACAATGTGCAAGGCAACATGAGGCTTGAAGAGAATAGTGCAGGTGATACAGCCAGTCATATACCAGTACCAACATTAGTTGAAGATGCAATGGAATCGGAGATAGACAGGATACCAGACTTAATGGTGGTAGATAACCATGAATGGGAGAAAGCGCAAGGAGAATTATTAAGCAATCCGGAAGGTAAAACAGCCAAACAAGTTAAAGGCCAAACTAATAGTGGATTAAGCACAAGGAAGAGTGCAAGGCTCAAGATTGGGAGTCTTGCAAAATATCATTCAATCCCCCATTAAATGACTATTCTGTTTTGGAACACCCGGGGTCTAACCAACTCTGTTCGTCGTAGAGATCCTTGAGATAAACTTAAAGTGATCAAGCCTTCGGCTGTTATTCTTTTGGAGACCAAGTTGAAGTCTGAGGTAAGCAATAAGAGTTGTATTCCCAAGCATTGGGATACCATTAACAATTTTACTGAATGTAGAGGGGGAGAATCATGATTGGCCTTGATCCGTTTGTCTGGAAAGCTTCCCTTATTTCGTGCTCGGCTCAGTGCATCACAATTAGATGTTGTAATATGGGTGGTTTTAATTTGGTTTTGACGGCTATTTACGTGAAGAACACTAGCAATGAGCGGAAGGAATTAGGCAACAACTTTGTCTTGATGCCATGGGATTGAATAATGAAGCATGGTTAGTAGGTGCAGATTTCAACTGTGTGCTTTATACTAGAGACAAGACTGGGGGAAGAAAACTGGAGGAGAGCATGGTTGAGGACATAAACAGATGTATCAATGCTTGTTGCCTTCAAGAACTCAAAATTACGGGTCCTCGCATGAGTTGGAGTAATAAAAGAATTGGTGGAGGACCAATCTCGGCACAGCTAGACCGTGTCTTATGCAACGCTGGTTGGCTATCATTGCTTTCTGATTCCTTTGTAGAATATTTAGACCTTGGCACTAGCGACCATGCTCCTATGGTGGTCAAGTTTCATACTCATGTATCTTCTAACCCAAAGCCTTTCAAAATTTTTAATCATTGGACACGGTTGTCTGGCTATACAGAACTAGTGGAGGAGAATTGGAGACAATGCATTTTTGGTTCCCCAATGTTCCGCTTGGTGCACAAACTTAAGAGACTTAAGATTGTATTAAGGGCTTGGGTGAAAGTGCAGGCCGCTAGAAATTCAATTCAAACTCCGGTGAACATATTGCTGCACTTCGAGAGCATCTGGGTTTACACTATGACACGGCTTTGCAGCTGAAAGAACAAAAAACCTCTTATGAGTTATGCAATCTCCTTGATATGGAAGAAGAAATGCTTCGGCAGAAAAGCCGTTAGGACTAGTTGTGTTTGGGAGATAGAAATACTAAGTTTTTCTACAATTCTATAAAGGCAAGACAAGTTCATAACAATATGGGACATTTAATTGACGCAGCAAGGAGTAAAAATAATTCCTATGATGAGCTTAAAAAGGAGGCACCAAATTATTATACAGACCTTTACAACCAATCCCATTACTGGAATGTATTTCCAAGGCTTGTCCCAAAGAGTAAAGTTACGGAGGAGGCTGCTTCTGGTTTGATAGGAGAGTCAACATAAAAGAAATAAAAGATGCGGTGTTCCAAATACGATCAGATAATGCCCCTGGACCTGATGGCTTCAATGGTTACTTCTATCACTACAATTGGCATATGATTAGAGATGATGTCACGAGGGCAGTTCTTTCGTTCTTCCATACTGGTGTTCTTTACACCCAGGTAAATCACACTTTCCTCACTCTAGTCCCTAAAAATCCAAATGCTACATCCTTGGGGGACTATAGGCCGATTGCTTGTTGCAATGTGGCTTACAAGATTATTCGCAAGGTGTTATGTAACAGACTCAAGGTGGTTATTCATGACCATATATCTCCAAATCAAGCTGCCTTCTTGAAAGACATGCTACTATCAGATTGCACCTTGCTAGCCCATGAAGAAATTAGGGACTTTAGCAACCCCATGGGGCCCGAGCCTGCCTAAAATTGGACCTTAAGAAATCTTTTGACAGCGTCAACAGAGAATTTTTTTATCACTTCTTGCATCAGATGTGGTTCAATCATAAATTCATCGACTGGATTAAGGAGTGTGTCTGTACTCCCACTTTTTCGGTTATGATCAATGGCTCTCCAGCGGGATATTTTGAAGGCAACAGAGGAATTAGGCAGGGAGACCCACTCTCCCCATATTTATTTGTTATAATCATTGAAGCGTTCTCTCTGCTAGTGAGCAAGGCTATTACCACCCGTTCCATACACCCTATGAGGAGATCAGGTTATATATCTCATTTATTATTTACTGATGATCTACTTGTATTTTGCCATGCCAATCACCACTCACTGTCGGGGCTTAAGGAATTACTGGAAGAATTTTCTAATTACACGGGGCTTCAGGTAAATTGGGAGAAGAGTGCAAGTATATTTAGTAAGGGGACCAGAAATTCATTGGCTTTGGTAGATCATTTGGGCATCAAGCTTGCCACGACTATTACTATGTACCTGGGTTTGCCCCTATCGACAAAGTATCGAAAAACGGTCTCATATAGCAGGCTTATCGATAAATGCAAAAAGAGATTAATGGGCTGGACTTCAACTTCTCTATCCATATCTGGTAGGATTGAGCTTGTAAAGACACTGATATATGGTATGATCTCTTTTTGGATGCAAGCTTTCCGCATCCCTTTCTCAATTCTTCGAACTATTACATCTGCATGCAGGGCTTTCATTTGGGGGTCTACGAGGTTTTGTGCTTGGAAGGACTTATGTATCCAAAGGCAGAGGGAGGGGTTGGACTCATACTACTCTATGATGTAAATTTAGCAGCAGGGGTCCATCTAACATGGAGAATGTTGTCAAAGGGTGCATTATGGGCGGATCAAATGAAAAAGAAATATGGCGACATTGATGAATTTTATGGGCAAAGGGGAATGTAATGCAATCGGGGACATGGAAATTCATGCTTGAATGCAGAGACGCCTCGTAAAAATTAATTAAAAGAGTGGTAAGAAATGGGTGTAACACCCTATTTTGGCATGATAACTGGCTACCTTGTGGGCCCCTAAAAAGTTTGCAGGGCATTCCAGAGGGGGCAAGCAAAAAGACCGTAGCGGAGTATTGGGGGGGCGAGGACTGGATTCATGACCCTAGCATCCAAGATTTTAGAGCCATCCTGAATGATTTCAAACTAAACGGGGAGCTGACTCATGGGAATGGATACCTGGCCCTGTTTTCCGATTTAGAGATGCCTGGGAGGGAGTAAGATGTCGAGGTACACCTTTCATTTACCACAATCTGGTTTGGTTTAGGGGGCACGTCCCAAAAATGTCACTAACACTATTGCGAGCTATGAAGGGAAAGCTCTTAACTAAAGATAATCTCATAAACTGGGGGCTTGATTCAAATGGGGCATGCGAGCATTGCGCCAAAGGAGCTGAAAATATGGCACACATTTTTTTCGCGTGCCCCTACTCCAACTACATAATGCACAGGGCCCTCATCAAAATGGGAGTGTCCACGCAAATGCCGGCTTCACTCACAAATGTTTATGATTTATACAACATCAAGTTTCAGAAAAAATCGGTCCTTTGTACACTTGCAAAAATTATGCTGAGCGCAGTAGTATGGCATTTATGGAAGGAGAGAAGTGATAGAATTTTTGAGAGCACTCGTAAATCCAAATTGCAAGTGTTTGAAGATATAACGGTTGACGTCAGAATAACTATGAAGGATGCAGATCTTGCTGATGAAGAGGCAGCGAAAGCCCTATCAAATTTAGGTATCCTGGATACGGGCTGATCTTATGAAATTTTGTATTGATTCACTAGGTTTTAGGACACATAGATATGGGGTTGGGAATCTGTAATTGAGAGTGACGGTGCCTGTGCCCTCTCCTCTCTCTATAGAATCCTGACGCCTTTTGGTTTAGCACTATGTATCTTTGTACATATCTTTATTAATAAGATTACTTTTAACCTTTCATATATATATATATATATATATATATACTTGTCTTCTGTCGAGCTAATGCAATGTCTTTTGTGGGCTTAAAAGATCTTCGTGTTACTATCAAAAATTTTACTGGTCTGGAGGTTAATTGGAACAAATGTGCGAGTATCTTCAGCAAGGGGCTAAAGAAACTGGGTACCTTGCGAATATTTTGGGTATACGAAGAGTTCAATTGCTCACCACCTATTTGGGGTTGCCTCTGTCAGCCAAATATCCCAAAGCGTCCATGTATTCCAGATTGCTTGACAGATGCAAAAACAAGTTGCAAGGATGGTCTTCATCCTTGCTTTCTATTGCGGGACGTATAGAGCTTGTCAGAACGGTTATTCATGGCATTGTTGCTTTTTAGTTGCAGGCTTTTCACGTTCCTAAAACAGTTATAAATACCCTTAATTCTATCTGCAGTAAGTTCATATGGGGGAAAACTCATGTTTGGGCTTGGGATGATTTGTGCACTCATAAGCAGGAGGGGGGAGTGGGGCTCAGACGATTCTCTGAATTAAATACCGCTTATGGGCTTAAAATGACATGGCACATGCTTACTCATGATGGTATTTGGGCATCCTATATGAGGAGGCAGTATATGAATAGTGGTGGTTTTTGCTTGGCCAGTGCTAATCCTCTGCAGTCTGGGACCTGGAAATTTATTTTGCATTGCCGTGAATTCAGTAAGAGGCTTATTAAAAGGGAGGTCAGGGATGGTGCTACCACTCTATTCTGGTATGACAACTGGCTCCCTTGTGGGCCTCTTTGCGACACTATGGGGGAGGAAAGGAGAATGGTTTGTGAATATTGGACTTTGGAAGGTTGGGTTGATGATCCCGTGCTTCTTCATGTTAAACACATCATTAATCCAGTCATTCTTCTTCCTGGAGAGGACTCATGGAATTGGTGCTTGAAATCTACTTCGCTACATGACATTTGGGCTGGATCTCGTGCTATTAGGCCCTTATTTCCTTTCTACAAAGTGGTCTGGTATCAGGGGCATATTCCGAAGATGGCTATTACTCTGTTGCGTGCATTTCACGGGAAACTCCTTACCCGTGACAAGCTGATCCACTGGGGAGTACCCTCTCCTCCCTATTGCGTTTTATGCTCTGATCTTATACATGAAAGCGTTGATCACCTCTTTTTTGAGTGTAGTTATGCTAATTATCTACTATGCAGGAGTTTTTTGAAATTGGGAATCACTACGTCTCCTCCTTGCACACTCTCAGGGGTTGGTGATCTGTTCTTAGGCCGTTATCACAGGAGGGATGTTGAGGGTATTTTGGCCAAGACAGTTCATGCTGCGATGGTTTGGCACACCTGGAGGGAAAGGAACATGAGGGTCTTTGAGGGGGTGAGCAGGATTCAGACTCTTCTCTTTGAGGATATAGCTGTTGATGTCAGAGTTGCTTTGAGGCACTTAGAGTGGGAGCGGGATGATGCTGCGAATGGACCCTGATCAAATTGGGGGTTATTAGGATGATGTGTTCTTTTCTGGGTTTGCTTGTACTTTTTGTTTTCTTCTTAGGTTCCAAGGGTCAAGGATGGGGTTAAGTATGGTGGGAGATGGCGCATGTACCTTGTCCCTCTTACTGTAACTTCCATCTCCATCCCCTTGCACCTTGTATCTTTTTTGTGAGATTAATAAAGCCGCGCATATTCTTCATATATATATATATATATATATATATCCCCAACCCCCTCCCCCCGCCTTTGGCTTTTTTAGGAGGGTAAGGCGAGAGCCCGGCCGAGACTATGCAAACTGGGGGGAAACTGCCGTGCCCCCAACGGCCCCCGGGTAAGTCCGAGAGGGGAGATGTAGCCCCAGAGTAAAAAATTCCACAACAAATTCCACAATAATTACCAAGTCACGGCGGCCATAGGCCTCGAACCCCGCACCCCTTGGCTTTGGAGCGGAATGACTTACCACTGGGACACCCTATATATATATATATATATATATATATATATATATATATATATATATATATATATATATATATATATATATATATATATATATATATATATATATATATATATATATATACTAGTCATTACCCGTGCCCATAGGGCACGGTTTATTTAATGGCTGAGTTTTTCTCCCCCACAAATTTCAAGTTCCCCCAAATTTCAAGTTTTCCCACAAAATTTCAAGTTTCCCCCCAAATTTAAGTTTTCCCCCAAAATTTAAGTCCCCCCAAAATTGTCATTACCACCAAGGACAAACTTGTCACGTAGGACAAAGCTTTGTCCTAGTAGGATAAGATTCAAAATCTTCATAGAACTGGAAAAAAATGGCCGGAAGGGGTGAGAATAAAATGTGTGTGTGTGTGTGTGTGTGTGGAGGGTCCATAGGCAAAAATAAAAAACCGGGGTTGTATGTGCAAAATTCCCCACCTCCTCTTTTATCCCTCAAAATCTCATCTCTTATATTTTCTCTTATTCAATTTCCCTGTTTTATATAATAGATATCCAAATTATCTTATCCAATTTCTCATGTCCAAATTCTCTTATCAATTTCTCTTGATAACATCCGTCTTTTATATAATAGATATCCATTATCCAATTTCTCTTGTCCAATATCTCTTATCCAATTTCTCTTGATAACATCTCTCGTTTGTAATATAGATATCTCTTATCCAATTTCTCTTGATAACATCACTCTTATCCAATTTCTATTGTCCAATATCTCTTATTCAATTTCTCTTGATAACATCCCTCTTTTATAATATAGACATCTCTTATCCAATTTATCTTGTCCAATATCTCTAATCCAATTTCTCTTGATAACATCCCTCTTTTATAATATAGATATCTCTTATCCAATTTCTCTTGATAACATCCCTCTTTTATAATATATATATATATATATATATATATATATATATATATATATATATATATATATATATATATATATATATATATATATATATATGAGGGAGATCATCAGCAAAGTTATTTGTAACAGGATGAAAGTGGTTATCCATGAACTTATTGCTCCTAACCAAGCTGCCTTCATGAAAGGTCGCCTTTTGACTGACTGTACCCTTCTTGCCCACGAACAAATCAGGGACTACATCAATCCTATGGGCGGAAGAGCCTGCTTGAAACTAGACTTGCGGAAAGCTTTTGACAGTGTCAATAGAGAGTTCATTCTCTACTTCTTGCGGCTAGTTGGATTTCCTGAAAAGTTTGTTGGCTGGATCAGAGAATGCATAACTTCCCCAACCTTCTCAGTTATGATTAATGGAGCTCCTTATGGCTATTTCAATGGAAACAGAGGTATTCGTCAAGGTGACCATCTTTCCCCTTATTTATTTGTCCTAACTATGGAAGCCTTTTCTATTCTGATGTCTAAAGCTATTAACATGGGTACAATCCTTCCCATGAGACGCACTGGTTCTATTTCCCACCTACTATTCGCTGATGATCTCCTGGTTTTCTGCCGGGCAAATAGAAGTTCTTTCTTGGGCATCAAAAATTTGCTGGAGGAATTTTACTCTTATACTGGGCTGCAGGTTAATTGGGAAAAAAGTGCCGGCTTGTTTAGTAAGGGGGCAAAAAACAAAAATGTGTTGGCTGATATATTGGGGATCAGGATCGCTACAACTATAACAACCTACCTTGGTCTTCCGCTCTCTGCTAAATACCCCAGGACTACAAATTATGGGAAGCTAGTGGAGAAATGCAAGAAGAGAATGATGGGTTGGTCCTCTACTATGCTCTCTATTGCAGGACGAATTGAATTGGTGAGGACGGTGATATATGGGATTGTAGCTTTTTGGTTGCATGCATTTCATCTCCCCATCAACATTTTGAAAACCATTTCTGCTATGTGCCGTCGATTCATTTTGGGGTCTTCTACAGCTTGGGCTTGGGAAGACATGTGCAAACCAAAAGAAGAGGGCGGCGTTGGGATAAAACTCCTTGAAGATTTAAATGCTACGGCAGGATTGAAACTAACATGGAGGTATCTCACTTCAGACAGTATTTGGGCTAAATATATGGGAAGTAGATATGGCACAGGAGCTAGCTTCTATGCGGCTAGAGGGAATGCACTACAATCCGGTACTTGGAAAAGGCTATTAAACAGCAGGCAAATCTCCCATAAGCTCATCAGGAGGAGGGTTAAGGATGGCCGTCAAACTTTATTCTGGTTAGACCCATGGGCTACTTGCGGAAGACTTTGTGACATCTGCGAAATACCCCCTGGCGCCGAATACCTTAAAGTCTGTGATTATTGGCGGGATGGTGCTTGGTCTTCTGATTCCGCCCTTGACCCTATTCGGCCTATGTTACAGCATTTACGCCTGGGTGTTGGTGCGGATTGTTGGGCTTGGGAGCTGAGTGACAGATTCAGCTTCAAGGAGGCATGGAATGGGGTCCGACAGCGTGGCAATCCCTTCCCCTACCACAGTTTAATATGGTATACTCATCACTCTCCGAAAATGTCCATTACTCTTCTTCGTTTGCTTACCAGGGAGATGATGGGTAGATGGGGGATGGATAGCCCTGCCCATTGTGTATTATGCGATGAGAATAAAGTGGAGAGCATAGATCATCTATTTTTTGAGTGTAGCTTCTCTAATTATATTATGCGCAGATCTTCGCTTAAGCTCATGGTTACTAGTCAGATTGCCCCAAGGTTACATGAGATTGGGAAGTTTTATCTTCGCCAGTATGGAGGGAAAAGTCCTGGGAACATACTTGCCAAAACCTGTCTTGCAGCTATGGTTTGGCACATTTGGAAAGAAAGAAACAGACGCATTTTTGAGGGGGAAAAGAGACCCAAGACCGTGCTTTTCGAAGAGATTGCTGCGGACCTCCGAGTTATTTTGCATGATCAGGAGCCGACTACTATAGAAGAAACCAGAATATTTAAAAACTGGGGTTTCAGGGACATGGGTTGAGTTTTGTTTGTCACTTTGTTAATGTATAAGTTGGGTTTTGAATAGCCACATGTAGGATGGGGGACTAATAGTGGAGAGTGACGGCGCTTGTGCCCTATCCTCTCTCTATTATTACCACATGCCTAGATGTGCTATTATTGTACACTATATACTTGTTCAATAAAATACCTCGCTAACTTTTCAAAATATATATATATATATGAGGGATCAAATAACCTCCAAAACCCCCCCAGAAAACCCCTCACTAAAAGTCTATGCTCCCCCTTTTTTAAGAAGATCCGAATCGTTCATCTTGATCTCCACCCTCTAAGACCCTTACCCACCAATTTTCAGCCCGATCCCATGTGTTTTGCTCGGTCATCCATCCGACCCAAATTTAACAGTTTCGCATGAACTAGAACTTTTGCGAAGGGTTGATGAACGGGCAAAACATATGGGATCGGGCAGAAAATTGGTGGGTAAGGGTTTTAGAGGGTGGAGATCAAGATGAACGGTTCAGATCTTCTGAAAAATAGGGGGGGCATAGACTTTTAACTAGGGGGTTTTCTTGGGGGTTATTTTTGGGGGTTATTTGATCCCTCCGCATGTGTGTGTGTGTGTGTGTGTGTGTGTGTGTTTGTTTATTTGTTTGTTTATTTGTTTGTGATATTTTTTTTGGAAAGTAAGTGTGCATCTATATTGGAATATCGAAAAATGTACAAAGGTGGCATCTATGGGGTCGGCTTTATAAGAGAGAGGACAGGGCACAAGTGCCGTCACTCTCTACTTGCAATTCCTACCCCCCAACCAAGCAACAATAAAAGAACAAAACTGACTATACAAATAATCTCAACCCTCATCGCTAAATTCCCAATTAGTTATAGCCTCTG